>JASSUY010030090.1:24681-113179 GCA_032466535.1 Forpus xanthops
AGGGGCAGGATCACCTCCCTCATTCTGCTGGTCACACTCCTTTTGATGCAGCTCAGGATACGGTTGGCTTTCTGGGCAGCAAGCACACACTGCCAGCTCATGTTCATTCTGTCATCAGCCAACACCCGCAAGTCCTTCTCCACAGACATTCTCAGAATCTCTTCTCTGCCCAGCCTGTAGCTGTGCCTGAGATTGCTCCAACCTGTCTCTGTTGGACTCTTGTCTTCATAAGCAAGTGCTGTATCAGAATAAAGGGAATAAAGTGCAAGAATCAGTCTTGCACTTAAGTGCTATCACTTTAGAGTGATGCTTGAAATACTTTAGCAGTCATGAAGCTGCAGCAAACAAAATGTTAGTACAGTGAGACACTAGATGAAAACATAAGGTATAATCACACCCTTGTAAAACAACTGATAATACATCTTCGTTGGGAACTCAAGCTGTATCATCTCCAAAATAACAGAGTGTTGCAGAATGAGAGAGATGTGAATTTTAAATGGAAATTTTCTGCTTGTCTTTAGCCTTAGGGGTGGAAAAGTGAATTTTAAGCCGGAGATGTATCAGCAGGTGTGAGTAGAAATATGAGTAATGGAGAACATGGGCTTCTGCCTGCCTTTGCTCATAAGGTATTAAGAGAGAGTCAATTATCCTGGAAGACAACAAATTGAAATTGAGAGGAACAGTCTGCACCATTAGTCAGTGTGACTCTCCAGGACTCTGTATGCAAGTCTGAAGGGGAATAACCTTTTATATAGGTGAGCAGATTTATCTGGCCGTGTAAACTGATTATTCTGTGATGCTGCATACCCGTGTTTCTCATCCCTAAGAACTCTGCCTCCCTGCAGTAATTGAGTCTTCTTGTTCCTGTGCTGGTCTAGAGTGTAAAGTAGAAATACAACTTCAGACCATCATGGTGACTGGGCAGCAAAAGCTTGAGATTAGGCTAGCCTTCCCCTTAAGCTAATGTGGGATGTATGGAAGTCAATCAAGCTGACTTGCCATGAAACATGCATGCCAGCACATGCTCTGCAGCTAAACACATCTTGAGTGTCTTCTTGAGAGCTCCCTTGTCTCCTGTGTAAGGAGAATTGAATTGAGTCCCACATCCACAAAACCAACAGACCTCTGCTGACTTACTGTGCAGATGGGAGGTGTGAGCCCATGGGTCATTTGAATGAGATGTTTCCCTTTCAGTAGCACTGTTTGAGGTCATTTCAATAGCTTGATACACCTATGCTTTCCTTAATAGGCTGTCAACCCATTTCAAACTGTCCAACTCTACCCCTGTGTACAATGGGATACACAAAATCATGGCAATGCCATTCCTGAGAGGAACAAACTGCTGCCAGATTCCCCTTCATATTCTCAAAGAACGAGTGTACAATTGCAGATCCATTGAACTGCACTCCATTATCTCCTATTAATGGGAAATTATCCATAAATTGCTGAGGCGTGACTGTTTTTTCTCCCCAACACAGCTGCAGTCTCTTTATCCTGTGGTATTCCAGCCTCTCACAAATGAAAAGATAAAGTAGTGCTAGGGGTGGGAGGGATGGGGGGCTTGAAACCACTCGTGGCAGCATCTTCCAGCAGTCACTGGCAAGAGGAACTTCTTCCTGGCTGCTGAGCTGGCACAGCGCAGGACCATAGCTGGGAATGGCTTTCCAGTAAAGGGCTGGAAAAAGAAGGTGAGCAACTAGCAAGGAAATACAAAAGTAGAAGCAGGACAAAGGAAAGCATTTACTGTGGAATGGCGAATGTGAGGTTATATGGAGAGATACTGTTCTGTTCACTGCTCTGTGGTGGACCACAAACATAGTGGGGGGATGTCCTTTTGGTAAGGCCATTTTTCCTTCCTCCCAACAGACCTTCTCTGCAGAAGGAACAATAGGTGTGGATGAGCTCAGAGTAACCCAGTGCTTGCCACAGGCTGTGGAAAGCTCCATCTCAGCTTTTATATCAGCTCTTGTAGCAGCTGGGAATGAGAAATCAGTTTGATGGTTGGGTTCTGAAAAGGACTCAGTGCTCCTTGGTAGAGAACAAAAACCTGCCACAGACATCGCAGGAGAGGCTGAAAACTGAGGGTATCTAAATCTGACCCAGGGCTATGGTTATTGATGGCTCAGTGCTGCTTTTGAAGGGGGAGGATCTTGGAAGGTAAAGTAGAGGGCTCTTAAATAGGGACTGTGGCACCAAGATATGTTGAAGTTAGGTTTGCAGTGATCAGTTCTGCAATCCCTTTTCCTCCTTTCTATTTTAGAACCCCATGAATTATCAGTCTAGACGTTGTGCGTCTATGCAAGCAACACAAATGCCTCTGAATAGCAGGGGATGTGAGACAGGGCAGAGGTCCAGGCACATTCAGTGGCTGTCCCTTCCACATGGTCCCTTTCCTCTTGTCACATTAGGATGAGGAAATGAGCTACCTTGTGTAGCGAGTTACAGAAGGCCGTACCATTTTCCCTGTGTTAATTATACTACAGACTGCTTAATTCTGTAAACGAGCTGCTTGGCAGACTTTCAGAGCAATTACACAACTCCCTCTCCTTCTCTCTGGGATACTGTCAAGAGCAGCTCTGCTGTGAAGCTGATGAGTCTCAACAGCATCCACCTCATGGTGGATGTCTGATGACAGCATCTGTCCTGCCAGTGTGCGAAGCAGGGGCACCTGCATGGCCCCTGAGCTTACGCATCGGATTGGTAGGACTGAATTGTGTGGAGGAGTGATAAGAGAGGGGAGCTGTGCAATGCAAGCCACAGTCAAGTTAGGGAAGAAATAAGATCTGATTGATGGGATGCATGGGCTAGATATTTTTAAAGCGAGATGTTTAATGCCCCATCCCTGGCAGTGTTCAGGGGCAGGTTGGATGGGCTTGCACCAACCTGGTCTAGGGGAATGTGTCCCTGCCCGCATCAAGGGGTTGGAACTATATGAGCTTTAAGGTCCCTCCCAACCCAAACCATTCTGTGAGTCTGTAATTAAAGTCATAAATGCCAAAGTCATTAGAGAAAGCTCCTGTCATTGTCCCAGTGGGCTTTAGGGTGGATATCTAAATCTTTGAGGGACCTGAGTTCCACATCTCCCTTGGTCATCAGCATGTGGCAGAACACAGCAAGTCCTCTGTTTGTGACTCAGCCTCTTCATATGTTGAAAGGAAATAATGATCCCAAACTCCCTGCAGAGTGCTTTGGGATCAGCTACAGAGAAGACCAGCAGGTATCATCAAGATTAAGCAGGAAGAGAAAACAACAGCTTCTGGGAGTAACACATAAAGAACCTCAGGTCTTGACCAGGCTTGATAGGGAATGACCTCTCTTAAATAACAGGTCTGTGCTGTTCAAGGGTAGAGCCAAGACAGCCAATTAGCATTTGTGTAATTGCATAGTGAAATATGATCAGGGATGTGAGCAGCACTATTACCTCCAGGTTCCCATGACGACTTTTCACTACAATGGATGTCACAGAACACAAGGTACTGTAAGCTCAAGGTTGCTCACCACTAATTGGTGTGCTCTGAACTTCCTGCCTGAGGTCTGCAATGCAAAACATACTGGAAAAAATGAATTTATCTTTTTAGGTGATAAATACAACTCTGTGTATACTGAGCACTAGATCTTCATTCTGCCAGAATGGCCCAATGCAGTTTGTGAGCTAGCAAAATAGATCCAGTCATCCAAAGTATGGTTCAAAACATTACTCTTTTATGAGGATGCTCAATGGCAATGAAAGGATTCGAGAATTTGTTGAAGAATATTATGGCCATGAAGAAAGAGGTGGCTTTTAGTCTTTTGGTCCATAAGGGTTTATAAGGTACTGTAATAGAGACCTTTTTCTCTGAAGGATACACAAATTCCTCTTACTTCCATAACTTTAATATAAGAAGTCTTTTATTTAGAATGACATGTAGAGATGGATATTTATGAACCATATTCTTGGCTGATTTACATCAACATTGCAGCAGCTGGAAGTTTGGCCCTTAAGTGCTACTTACTGATGTATTTATTTCTTATTATCATTTCCCTCTCATTGTCTGTTTTCTTCCATATTACATGCAGACTTCCCTTGCCCTCCAAGTCAGGCTGGAGACTGATTGTGGGGAGATACTGAATAATTTAGTGCCTGTTAATCTGGAAATGGGGGCTTGGGCTGAGCCCAGCCTTTCAAAGACAACTGTCACTTCCCACTTGTGTTTTGTGACATATTATAGAACACTACTCTGTGCAGCAATTTTGTCATTATTCAAGACAGAAAGAAAATGGGAAATCCATTACAAGTCAGACTTTGTTATGACACAAGGGAAGAATCCCCAGGGAAGTTAGATTAAATTCTCTTTGAAAATAAAATAAAAATGCCACCATGCTTGACAACATTAGATTTATTATATATTTGTATCAGAAACTCTAGGTATGTTCCTTGTCAAAGCTTCTTTAGATGCTGAGATATGTGAGACAAAGCAAATCATTCCTGGAGTCACTGAAAGGGAAGTTTATTACTGATTGGAATTAAAAGATTTGAATAAGAACAGAAATCAGCAGTTTTATCACCTAGTTAGAGGCTGACTGCTTGCTGCCTGTGTGAGCCATTTAAAACTGCTCAGCTGTGAAGTTGTATATGCAGGCAGAGGTGCATGCTATGAACTTGTGTTTTACAGCAATTTAAGCACAGATGGTTTGTTCTTCAACTCAAAGGGTAGCTCAGTTAGCAGGTATGGCTCATCTACAGGTAGGGACTTGCTACACTTTACTAACTAAATGGGTCTTGATTGTATACCCATACCTTGAAACAGAAAAATGCCGTTTTGTGTGCTTACATCCCAGGGACATTGTGCATGTTCAAAGATGTTTCTACAGGTAGTCCCAGTTCTACAAGGGTCTGGATATGCTCACCTGATTTACTTGTGCCATAGGTACTTGGCATGTCATAAGATTGCAGTGCAGGCCTGATAACTTAACGTAAAGGTTTACTCTCCTCAACTGTGCATTGACCTAGACTGCATCTCAGAAGTACTGGCTCTTTCATTTTCCATGATCTGCCCCTGGAGGGTTATGTGCATGAGGAAGCTGGAGTTGTTGTCATGAATGACTGCATTTTCTGCAGCAAAACTTGCAGAAGGAATGGGGAATGAATTGCAAACGGTTAAAGGGGAAAACAAAGTACTCTAAGAGGAGTAGGCACCACTGGGAGAAGATTCATCCATGTTGGAAACTTGGTGTTTTCCAGGATGCTGAGCATGATGTGGATGGATGTGCTGAAAGTAGCGGCCTATGTAAAACATACCTGCAAAAAATGAGGGTTTTTTTTTGCAACAAACACACAAATAAGTGCTGGCTGCTGGGAGTGCCTTTGTAGTCAGCAGTATTAGAGCAGATCATATCTTCAGACCTGTGGGAAATCTTTGCGATTATCAATCTGACTTGCTTCAGGGTAGGTAGTTGTGAGCCTCAGAAAGCAGGGGAGCAAGAAAGTTTTTCTTGCTTTTATGGCATTTCCACTATTCAGGGCAATAATGCCAGAAAACAAGACCATGTTATTTTATGATTCCCAGATGTGTCAGTAAAAGGCCTGTGGGGGAATACAATACATGAAAATATACAAACGGTAAGCTCCAGAGGGACAGCTCTGAAACAGGAGGGGAAGAAAACTGTGTATGTTCATTGCCCGAGCTGGTATATTGGCCAAAAGGGAAGAGGGATGGGGGGAGAGAAGGAGGGTAAGGAGGTTTAAGAGAAACTTAGAGACAGAGAAAACAGGAGAGATGAAAGAGGCTACCTGTGTAAATAAAAGAAGAAAGGAGACTTCAAGCTTGTTAAAGTAAAATAGTTCTATCCCAAAGTTTTCCTTCTGTACATTAAAAGCTTATGAAAGAATCTGGTTCTAGCTGTGAATGTAGCTTGAAGCCCCTGACTCTAGCACTTTGAGAGAGCATTAAGATTCATTTAAAATCTTTTATTCCTTTTGATGCAATAAAACCTATATAGTACTTTCCTAAATGAGTACCCATTAAAGGGACAAAGCTATGAAAGAGTCATTTCCCACAAGACATGAAATCCAATAAGGTTTATTACCTACTATTTAGTGAATGGCAGAAGCCTATGAAGTATATGAATAAGTTTCCTGTCACCAATTCATTTCTCTCCTAGAAGATGTACAGCAGGAGGTATATCCAGCTCTTCCCCTCCTCCACAGGTCAAACATAGCATCAGATTTGTTTATGCATCATTTAACTTTCTTTTATCTTATACAACATTATACCTTTGCCTTTTATCTTCCCACCACTACTGAAAGATAAATTCAAAATGCAGCTTGACCCTGTGATGCACTTGGCAGCCAAGCCTCCCTATGTGCTCCCTAGCTCCATATGCACTCAAGGGGGGGGCAGCAATCCATCTTCTTCCTCTTGTTCCTGTTTATTCAGCATCGTTGATTAAAAAGCTATTTCCTGTTTACAAAGATCTGCAGGAATTGGAAAATATGAACTATTGACAAATTCTATACATACAGTATATCAAATGGCACTGGGGTGGTGGGGTGCTGCCACCCTTGATAGTACAAGGGAAGGGAGCTGCTGAGGTGGTGTTTGGTGAGGTGGCTGCCATGCCAGAGCTTGACTGACTCGTTCAAGATGGGTGCTCACAGGGACGGATCAGAGGAAGGCCATGAGTTTTTGGTAGGGGCAGTTCTCCTCCTTGTCCTGCTCAGGTGGAGATGGTCCCTGTTCAGACTGATGCTGATTATGACACACATCTGTGCCCAGGGCTGTTTGGAGGAGGAGGAGGTGAGGGGCTAAGAGTGGTTGGGTGACTCCCTCAGCCAAGCTCAGTTTCCAAACACATTTCTATTAGGATGGTGAAGGCCAGAGTTTTGAGAAACAGAGGAATCTCTGGCTAAATTCCTTGTAGGCTTTTTCAGAAGAGTGAAGCAGGTAACTGCTGGTGCAATTCCCTTTTTGCCTTTGTAAAACAGGGAGAATATTACTTCCCTGACCTGTGTCACTGTGCTGAACATATACACAAGGTCTGAGACACTATAGTATCAAGATCTACACAAAGCTTGCTTAGGGCAACCCATTTTAAGAGCCACCTGTCAGCGCAGCTAGTGGGATATTTCCCATGGTGTTTGTAGGTACGTGAAGTCTTTGTAACCGATTATAATTGATGTTGGCACTTAGCACTAGAAGCTGTGTTCCTGGGAAACCAACCCTGCTTTTTAGCTGCTTTTATGGTATAGAAAGTGGAAAGTAATGTAGGATTGGATCTTGGTGTCATCTTGAATGAGCAGAAGTGAAATTAAAGCTTCTTTCTTTAGGCTGAAATTTGTCCATATTCTTTTGGCTCTCAAGTAGTGGCAAAGGATAAGAAAACCCTAAACCATCAAAAAGTAAGAGTGGTTTCTTTAAAACAAAGGCAGAGGATCTCTAGGGTTGATGCTTTACGTAATATTTGATTGATGGGGGCTAATGCTGGTAGGCATTGTTGAAGAGGGAAAGAAGTTATAAGGACTTCTGGATAGATAGAAAGAAAGAAAACCCCACAAATAACCTTTATCTCTGAAGCTACTTGGAGTTGGCTGATTCTAATTTAAATACAGAATTCAGAAGAAATCTGGTTCATGCAAACTTGTACTGGGGGAAAAGGGTTCCAATTTTTCATCAGGAAATGACATTTTTGAGGAAATTAAATTTTCTAGAAAAAAAATGAATGCAGTTTTCTAATATGTTCCAGCATATTCAACCCACAAGCTGCAGCTCTGTCCTGCTGCCCACTTGTGGGCTGATGGGCGCCTTCTGACAGCCATAGGGCATAGAAAAGTGGAAGATCTTTGTCTCACTAATTCAAAAAGCAGGCAAATCCCGAATTCTGCACCTTTATTTTATCAAATTATCCTGATTCTTGGGATTTAATCTCTTTACTGCTTTGATCTCTGAGGGAAACAGAATACATATGCAGCAATTCACAGCTTAGTCCGCTGAGCAGGGGAGATGGGTGGGCAGTCCATTCCCACCTTGGCAGGCCCCTGCAGAGGAACTCCCACTGCTGTTAATGGGAGCTGGTGACACGCATGGAAGAAGGAATTTATTTCCAGGTTGTTAGTTTTTTTCCTGTTTTTATTTGAAATGCTGTTGTCAGACAATGCAGTAAGAGGATTTGCATGGTAATATGCTGGCTGATGGATTTCTTGCAATAAAATCCAACAAGCTGCTTTATGAGCTACTTTATATGTTTCTTATTTGTATTATAGGAGCAGCAAGGAGCCCCAGGGTATGTCTCTGCTCTATGAAACTCTTTGCATATATGTTACAAATAGTCATGCTCTGTATGTTTTTCTGTCTGTTTGGACTGGGTTTTGCTCTCTCCTCACTGCGTAGTAAGCACACATAAAGGCAACATGTTTGGATGGATGCTATTCATCACTGTTTGTCCTGTGATAATTTGTAGAATAAAACCACATCAAAGATACATGTGAGCACATTTCGCTCCTGCTAGGGAAGACTCACAGGAATGGATGTCATGTCACAAATTGACATGAAAGAGGAATCCATTTGAATAATAAAATACAGTATTTTTTCCCCCAAAGCACACTAGTTTTCACACTAATGCAAGTCAGCCACATGTGCAAGCATTTAGCACTCATTCTGCTTGCCAGTACCAGGGAAGGTGTGATAATTTTGTCATCTGTGCTGCTTAGTTTTAGTGTGCATTAGCTTTGCTTCTAAATTAGACTCCACACTATTAATGGCTCAAAAAATAATGTGGTAACTCAGTTAGCTCATAATTTGAAGAGGAGGAAAGAAAAACAACCTAAAAGAACAGATGTAAAGGTAGCCCTGATTCCTGTGTCTGCACAACTACAGTGGTCTCCTTAAAATTTGCTTTGTTGCTAGAAAGTGATGCATTTTCTCTCTGAAGACAATTGATCTATCCTGATTTATATCAGCTCGTGATCTGGCTCTGGCTCACTTGTATTTTGCCATAAAGCAATATCTGCTTTATTTTGTGTTAGAAATATCATCCTTGTTTAATTAGATGAACAGGGTTTGGTCCTGGGAATAGGAGAGGAAGTAAGGAGAAGGAAATGTGGGTTTGAAGCATGAACTGCATCTTCTACCTTCCTGCCCCAAATATGTATCTTTCTCTATATAATTACCAGGAAGGAGAGAATAACAGCAGATGTAAACAAAGTGCTATGTAAGATTGTATGATTATCCCAGTAAAAAAAAAAAAAGAAGCCATTTATGAATGAATTATGCACATAGCACTACATTTAACAAAGTAAATTATAGGGAATTATAAAATCGAGTGGGCCAGGCCCACTGGGAGGAAGCAGGGGAAATGAAAGCGGTTGGAAGAAGGCTGGAGGATGCGAAGTGGAGCAGTAATTAAAGCAGAACAGGTCTAAGTTCCTCTTGGTAAAAATGGAAATCAGAAAAAGAAAATAAACCCTGAAGAAGAAGAAAATCCACAAGAGAGGAGAGCGACATTTCACAGGGGAGCATGCAGGAGTTGAAAGAGAAAGCAAGGGCTGGAAATTGGGAAAAGTTAGAAAGGAGATAGGGGAAGCAGTGCAATAGAAAGCTTGAGTAGCCCCATTCAAAGTGCTCCCATTAATCTGACTTTGTTCTGTCTCTTTCCTGGTTGAAGGAGGTGGTAAAGCAGTGGAGGGGCATAAGCAATCTGCTGTTAAACATGAAATGCAGAGGGAAAGGAGAGGGTGCTGGCTGTAAAGGGGTAATCAGGGACCAAACCAATATGAAGTGAGCATCTAATGGGCTGACAAGGACTTCTTTAGAAAAATGAAGCATTGGAGCTGTGTGCAGCAGTGTTCCTCCTGAGGCTCCTTTGAGGGCTTAAACTGGAAAGGCTTGTGAGATATTGTAGTTATATCAAGTGAGCCCTTCCTGAGGGATTGCCCAGCAAGTTATTGCACTGTTTCTCTTTGGGAGGGAGAGCTGGACTGGGAAGAGAAGTAGCCTTTAGTCTTCTCTTTATTATTTTTAATTGAAACTATAAATGAGGAAAAAGAACACCCTAAATAGCCAGTTAATACGTTGAATAACACAAATTAGGATGTACAAAAACATCCAGAAAGATCAGCCAATATATACAAGCTATTAAGGAACTTCTTGACCTGGAAAATGGGAAGCAATGAAATTTTTAGAGGCAATTCAGTGATAGAAAAAGAGGGGCCTAGAGAGACATGTCATTTCTCTGTAGCCTAAGTCTGAATTTGTAATGCAGGAGCCTTTCTCTAACACAAGTGAAAACATCAGAAGCTGAAGGGTGTTTGAGCAGCCCTAAGCTTCAACAATGAAGACAGCCTTTTCCAAGGAGCTGTATGGAAGCAGGGACAGAGGCTTTGGAAGTGACAGTTTGTGCTGTGCTTCAGTCCCTCTGCTGGGAGAGGTCTCAGCACTGTTGTGTAAGTCCCAACATGAGGGGCTTCAGGTGTTTGTTTTGCAGCAGGATGTGGAGGAAAACAGGTGGAGAATGAAAACTGGAAGGATTTCAAAGAGGAATCAAAAGGATTAAGACTATCAATACAGGCGCAACTGGATGTTATTGGGAGAAAATCTGACCTGCAGGTGAAAATAAAGAAGGCTTAATTCTTTAAAGTGTAATAACTAGTAAGGACAGTGTGATGTAAGGCAGTAAGAGGACATATGGAAGCTATTAAATGGAGATGACCATATCATTCAGAATTAGTATGCACAAAGCTTTTATAAGTGTTCGTGCACTTCATGGGTCAGTGCTAGGCAGAAAAGGAACAGGTTATGATCTAAGAGATGCCTGTTTTATTTTCTTTATTACCTAAAGGTATATCTTTACCTGCTACAGGCTTTATCCTTCTCTGTTAATGACAATATGTGTCCTCAACCCTTGGCCATCCTTCCAATGCTCCCTGGCAGGCAGGAAGTGGAGAGTGCCCTTCTTCATCCTCATGGCCAGATAGAACCTACCTAAACCACCAGGGTGCACAAGGCTTCTTAGGAGGAGGACATTAGACATGTCTTATGCACCACTGGTGGAGTAGAAAGGTGCTTGGCCAAGCCACCCAGTGCCTTCCATTGCCTGTGATGTAGCTAAGGAGCTTGTGAGTTTGGAGGGAAAGCAGGAAGGATGGCATAGAGGATAATGCACTTTGAAGGCAGATCAGATCAGCAGCCAAGTCATGCTGTACTCCCGCTTTTGGTATGCCTGAGGACAAGGATGGGATGCTCTGAACCACAGGCTCTGGTAGGTGAAGCTGAGAAAATGAGATTTTCACCTTGACCTGTCTGCTCTGCTTTTCTATTGCACCGACTTCTGCTGTGTACATATGCAGGACTGTGAGCAGTGAGGTTGAAGGTTCAGACATGCTGCTCAACCTGCCTGTGGATTTAGCTGCAGCAACTAAGAAGGTCGTAGCTCCTACTGCCGCAAACTGGCAACCTCTTTATCCTTACTAGTTAAGCTTTCAGGGGCTGCAGCTATACCTAATCCCTGGGCAGGAAAATGTTGGAGATGAATAGCACTGCCCTTATCTTTCTCTGTATGCTCTCAGGCAGCCCTGGGTATTGCCTCCTCCCTGCACTGAGTGCTAACATGACTACTTTCTGTTGGGAAACACCTACTTTCCCACCTCTCTGTGTCCTGGGAAGCTTCAGGGTTTTTTGTTTTGCTGAGCTGTTTGCCTGCTTCTTCTGACTTTGAAGAAATATGAAATCGTTGCTGCTGGGAGCTAGGATTGGATGCTACAGATGGTTCACTTTGTGAGATAAAGGTCTGGAATTCTGTATTCTTCACTTTTATACTTAAGTATTTCAATAAGGTATTTTGGTTCTGGGATAACAATCAGTGGGAAGCATTGCTGTGCCTATATGTGCATGCAACATCTGTGTAACTATGTATGGGTATACATAAAGACAACTGACATTCCTTGAGTCAAGATTTTAAAAGCCTTCAGTATTTGATGTGAATAGTAGCACTCATTGATAAAAATGTCTAAACTCAGTATTGGAAGTAAAAATGTAGACCAGGTTTTAGGTTTTAGGTATGCTTTGGATCTGACTGAGCTGATCTGAGCAAGGTACATCTGAGTAAAAAGAATTGCTTTGGGGTAAAAAGAAAACAGCTTGACACATATGTATGATTAAAAAACACATATAGGCACGAGGATGCAGTTATAAAACTTTCTTATAAATCAACCAAAGCCCTAAGAAGACAACTGTGCAATTAATTGTTCTTCCACACATCCAACAGTGTTGTGCTGCTTTTGATGTTTACCTCGATTTCTTCTTCACCTTTTATTTCAGTCTGCAATTAACACCTGTAATGAAAAAGGAGATGACGTGCTGTTGAGAAATTCTGGTGTTAATTAAAAATATTAACAGAGAGAAATAAGCAAGGAAAAGGAGGAAATAAATCAAGTTTTGTGTGTTTCTTTGTAACTAAGGTGGACTAAAGCACAGAGACTCTGTTTCTCAAGAGCTCACTTCAAAATTTGTCGTGAAATTTGGCCAAAAGAAGTCACAGTGAAAATCCCTCTTTTTTAGGAAGGCTGGCAGCTCTCATTCCCTCTTCAAGAGCACTTGGGTTTGCCAAGGCCTTTGTATCAGGCTGAATTTCATTTCTGAATGAATTATCCTGATTTATAGAAGAACAATAGGAGAAATGAGCTTCATCAACAATAGAGAAAGAATGGGAGTGTAATTCATCTCAGTAGTGTGAACATTTGGGACTGGATGAAAGTCTTATTCAGAGAGGAATAATGCAAAATAGCTGTAGGTTTCTTATGAGAGCTGCTCGTCCACCAAGCTGCAACACTGTGCTTGTCAAGAACATTGCAGTGATGGAGTTAGCCCACAGTTGTGATCCTTTGGGAGCACTCGGGGCTATCACTGCACTTACAGCCTCAGGCACCAAGATCCTTACCTACGACTTCCACCAAATGAGTGCTTGGCACCTACATATCTCCTTGGATAGCAGCCCAAATCTGCTTTGGAAATGAGTGCTGGCCTCCTGACATCAGTGCAGTGCTTCTAGAAGTTTTACCTGTGTTGCATAAAGCTAACCCTGGGGAGCTTTTCCAGAGTAAGCTTGAAAAAGATACAATGATCAGTGCTGGAGAAAGCAGCAGCAGCAGTGATGTGGGTGCACAAAGACAGTGGCAACCTCTGCCGTGTCCTTCTGTGTGCCATGGAATGCTGTCAGCCAAACAGTAACGTAGCTGTCACTTGCTTGGTGGTATTTGTGGGTGCACAAATCCATTATGCGCAGGTTAGAAAGCTAAGAAACACCCAGAAGCCAGTTCAGTACCTTGGGATATACAAGGAAATGCCTTGGAGCAATATTTCTCTATTCAATTTCTCATCAAAGTTATTACATTTGCAATATTACAGAGTATGACTAATTACTTCCCGTCTAGAGAAGCTATTCAAGAAGGATCATTAGTTTCCTGCTTGGTGTGGATGCTCAAGCATGACGTGGGAAAAAGGGACATTTCTTGGGCTCAGACTTCCTCCATGGCTTTTGTGATGTCGCCTGCAGTTAGACTTTCCAAGGGAAATCCCATAAAACAAGCATTCTTGAGCTGAACAGTGGGCTTGGAAGAGGCTGTTGAGAAACCCCTGAGAGGTTCCAGGTCTCTGATTCTAAGTAATCTCTGCAGATTCAAACCAGTCAAGCTAGTGATGAAACCCACACTGCTTTCCCAGAGAGGGCTACTCATTACTGTGTTAAAGCCTCTCAGGGGCTGAAGCTCATTACCCAGCCTTATAGCTTCCAGACTCTTGGGGATCAAGAGAAATCAGACTGATGCAAGCCATCTGACCAAAAATTAATTGCAGTGGATGGAAGCAGAAAATCTATCAGAGAAATGAATCCCACACATCTGTGACTTCAGGTTTTTTTCTTTCTTAGCTGCTGGGTTTGCTTCTACTTTATAACATGTTGGCTTTTTTTACTCACCTTTTTAAGCTGTTCTTTCTGACAAATTTTAGGCTTGTTTTTAATCAAAGTAACTGATTTCCTTCTTTTGTTGTCATAGCATCTTTCACAGAGGAATTAGACGTGACTGTTGAGAATTAAAACCCAAAATGTCCTTCCCTTGAGACCAATAACTTAGTAGTGAATCATTACTCAGTTGAAAAATTCCACTTCCATGGGAGTTCAGGTAAGGACAAGAAAAATCCTCTGAACTTGAACATTTCTCACATCAGCAAGTAAATTAGTCACCTAATCTTGCTGGATCTTGATGATGAAGGACATTACTGAAGAACTGAATAATCCCCAGCATCTTAATCCTCACAACTTCAAGAGAAGTAAGAAGTTACATTTTTTCCCTTTGAACTTTCCAGAGCCTGAGTAATGCGTTTGAGGCCTTTTGGAGAACTGGCATTTAAATGTAGGATGGTTTAAGCCTTGGATCAAGGTCAGTCCCACCGCTTCCTTCTTCTTTTTAAGATAATGCTTTAGCTTCAGATGAGTAAGTATGGCTGTGGAAAAAAGAAGAAAAAAGTTGTTTCCATGACATTTTAGAGCTGAGTAATGAGAGGAGGAGGGAAAAAAGGCCCAAGAAAATGCAGAGCTTAGTGTGTGGAGTTTTCTCCCTACTCTTGAAGACCTAATTTTGATATCTTTTGTATTTTTTTATATACTTTTAATTTCTCAAACTTAGAGGTGTAGGGAAGGTCAAATGTTTTCACTCCAGCTGTCCCATTAGGTGTGCTTTTAAGTATCTGAGCATCCTGTCTGGGAAGACCATAGGGATTGTGCTCTGTGCTACTCTTCATCTTGTTAGACTCACTTGGGGGTGAGTGATAGTGAAGACTATAAGAATATTGACCCCATAAAAGATAACTGCTGGACCTGCTTTACACTGTTCTGTGGAATCTCACTGGACCTCTTCTGCACCTCATGGTTCTGGTTGAAATGATTAGCCGAGGTTTCAGCCTCATAGTTTTGAGGCAGAAAGCTGCATATAGTGACTTCCTGATCAGTCCCCATGCAAATGTAACCCGAGGCTGGCTCTGCTGGGTCACTCTGGGTGACAAATACAGTATTTTGTACCTGTAACTGCATGCACACCAAGGGTCTGATCTGGATGTGTGCCACATGTGCTTCACATATGTACTCATTTAACCCAATATAAATATAGAGAAATAGTGGGAAGGAGCTGTCAGTTGCAAACAAAAAGGGGATGTAGTGGGGGTTGATGGCCCTGTTGACAGCCCATCTGAAGAGCTCATCTGCATTTCTCCCCTGCTCTGATTTAATACTGTTTCTGAGCCCTGCCTCCAAAGGATGATTTCTGCTTCATCAGAGGCAGAAGCAGAAGGCTTCAGTTTGCTTTCCATCATGTTCTGAGTCAAGAAAATGAAAGAAGGGGTGTGCTGTCGAGCTAAAACCTTTGTGCATTATTAGGGATGAACTGGCAGGTGCTGTGTGGGAAAAGTGCCTCAGATAATAGAATTTGGGTGGGATACAGGGAAGTGTGGGAGTCCACAGACTCAGTAAAACATCGTAAAAATAGTAATTAGGGATGTTCACGGGGTAGCCTGTCCTGTGTTTGTACAATAATAGCTTTTTCTAACTAATCCCTCAGACAAGCAAGTTCAAATTCACATTGCTGCAGATGCTGATAAATGAAATTCATCCTGACAACATATGGAAATCTATTTGTGATTTCTGGTCCTGGGCTGACATCTTTCCGAGGAAGTTACTTGCAGTTGCATGTGAACTGCCAGTGTAGCCCAGTCCTGTGGTAACGCTAATGTGCCATAAGTGTCCTTGGGGTGGGTTGTCCTCATGGATGGGCTATGAGAAGCTTAGCCTCCCCCTCAGGAATGGGAAAGGTTTGGGAGCAAAGTCTTTCCCAAAAAAGTCCCAAGTTGTATTCCTTTCTCGCCCAAAATGGAGGAGTCCAGAAGGGGTGAAAGACCATGACCCTAGTTCTGCAGCTTAGCCAGTGAAAGCTGAGAAGTCAGAGTTAGCAAAGGAGGTCAGCCAGCTATTGTACACCATGAATGCTGTGGTCTTCCCCCTAAACAGTGTCTATATGTCAGGTTATTGTGCTGAAAGAGATGATCCCTCTGGCTTTTGGGTTCATGTGGAGAAACTCAGTCCCAGATGAAGCTGAAGGCAGGGGCAATGGCTGAATGAGTGTAGCCATGGTGGGGGGGAGTTCACAGGCTGTAGCATGCTTCCAAACTCTGGAAAAGAGCTAGTGCACTCTCAACAGATTTTATATCTCTCTACTGATATTAAAGGACTGAATCAGGTCATCCTTATCAGTTTTGATTGAGATACCATTCCAGTAAAAATTGCTTTTCATGGGACAGGAGAAACCCTTCAGAATCTGGCTCACTGCTTGAATTGTGAATGTCCGATTTATTTATAAGTGTCCTGAAAACTCAAGATGTTGTGCCACAGCTAAAGGGAAGGTCCCCCAACCTAACTGCTGCCTTTGCAAAGCCACTGCAGACAGAATTGGTATTGGCTCAAGGAGGCTGTACGTTAGTGAAATGTAACATCAGTTCAGATTTCATCACATTGTGCCATAAAAAAATCAATGAGTTACTCAGATCTAATAAAAGCAAAACCAAAGCAATAGCAGAAAGCCATCCAGGCATGAGCCATGTGGAGGGGAGAGGACATAACACAGGTATTTGTTTGTTTTAAATCTCCAGAACAGCTTCTATTTTCTTTTTCTACAGTTGCAGTCTCTGCACTTTGCTCCTTTTGGAATAGCAATTATACTATGTATAGTAAGAATTCGTGACAGCTTAGGACCTTGCTTAATGGTTATTGGGGGGGGGGGAGGTATCGACAAGTCAATAAAAAGATATTAGGACAACTTTAGATCTCCTGCCAAATCCTAGAAGAAGTCCAAGCTATTAATATAGGTACATGTGTAAGACGTGATACACTTCGGCTTGTAGTGATACCTGTATCTGTCTAACACTTTCCATCCCTCATTATTCATCCTGTAGCAAGTTTACTGTTCAAACAGACATTTCAGTTCCAAATGTTTACTTCAGGTTGTTGGGCCATTTTGGAGGAGGAATGAGGTAGGGGAGGGCTCAGCAGGAATAGTCCATTGGTTTACAAAAGTAGGTACCCACTAATGAGATTACCCTGAAGTCAGAGACCCTTGCAGTGATCTTGTTGGGTAGTGTTAGTGTTTCAGCCTTTGAGCAGTACCAGTGGTGTGGGATGCAACACCCAGAGCATGTCCATGTCATCCCACCAGCCCCACTTGGCTGAAGAAAAAGCCTCTGAGGCACGTTTTTCATATGGACATCAGCTTGCACACAAATCTCAGTGACCTCTCCTCTATTCTGAGCTTGCTGCTGGGTTCAGGTACCTGTTCACCTGCTATGTTACCCAAACCACTGCTCTTAAGTGGTTTGGGTAACAGCCCCCCCTTAGTGTGAGGTACCTGGACTCAAATATCCTGCTTACCCCACTTAGTTGTATGGTAGGACATCTCCGTGCTTAGCCTTGTCCCCTGGGCTGATGCTCTGCTGGAGGAGAGTCATTGCTGTGGCAGAAGGCATCAGATGTGATGAAATCCCCAGCATCAGTGTTTTGTTTCTTATCTGAAGCCCAGAATCTGACAGTTCTGTTGACAATATCTGAGAGTCAGAAGGGCAGTCAGAGCTGGGGAGGCAGGGGAAGGAGGCTAAGGCTTGCGTCTTGCCATAAGGATGTATTATTATTCTGCTCATCTCGGATCTGTGGTCACTTTGTATTGCTCACTTGGCTGAACTTCTGAATAGAAAAAATACAAAAGCTTGCAATGAGGCTAAAAGGGGTTTAATTGCTTTTTCATTTCCCCTTCTTTATGTAATTTCAAGGCTGGACTGTTATAGCAAGCCCTGAGCACTTACTCTGTCAGCTTGCTTCAATTGGCACTCACACCTGTGAAAAATCAGATGCTTTTTAGGTATTGAGATGTACACTTGCAAGTCCCGGGAACAGACCAGTGGTGCCCCAAACATCAGCAAGTTTTGGACTGTGAGTAGATAATAAGCCTGCATTCAGTGCCAAGCCAGTTTTAATTAGTAATAATTTGGCTTTTCCATCAGAGGAGCTGAAAGCATCCTCCCACTTACAGGCTGAGATATAAAGGATGCATAGCCTGTGAAATGTGGTCCCTGTGCAGCAGAACACCCAACAGCATTGCAGGATGGTTCGTGGCACAGGGCAAGCAAAGACTGTGCTCATACCCTACTGAAAACTCCTTGTGAATCTGCAGGAACAGAACAGGCAAAATAAATCCCTCAGCTGACTCCATCTCAGCAGAACTACGTCAGTGTTCATAAACTGATAGAGCTGTGGTTTGACCAGGGCATTGAGTCCCAGACCTCACTGCTTGCTATATCTTACTGTTAATTGAGAAATCCCATCTCCAGACCAGCACTGCAGAGCCTGGAAAGTCTTTGGGGCCTCTGAGAACAGCCTCAACAATTAGGAAAGTAGCAATGTTCAGTTAAATTCTCTTGTGCCTTTACAAGCGGTAGGGAGCCAAGCCAAGATAATCCCCTTCCTCAGAAAAGCAGCTTTGGGTGGGATTCCTCTCTTCCAAGAGCCAGCTTAATTTTCACGTTCCCCGCAGTAGATTGTTCTATGAAAGGAGTCTTCCCTTACCATTTATCTGGCTTTCTCATCACTCTATTTTCTCCCTGCTCCAGCATTCCTGATTCTGCCTCCTCTAGTTTCCATGGAGGAGGTTTTCCACTTTATTTTCTGGCACTGGTGCTGATTTCTGAAAATACTTATCTTGGTAACCTCAGACAGCCAATTTCCTGGGATATTTCTCTCAACCTTTTGAGAAGCCGCTTATGCAATTAGAGGCAGCAGAGTTGGTATTTCAGTATGTTTCTGCCATCACATGTGCTCCGCAACCTGCCACACTCATACCACCAGCCCCCTTTACTTGCAGCCTCAACGATAGCTCAGCTACATTATCTGCAATGCCTGAAATATGTAGCCTTTCCAAGCCAGATTTTCCAGCTGTGCTTTGAGGGATGTAGGACTCCTTGGAAGCTCTCTTTGAGAGGCTGGTGTTTACTTCTTAGCTGATAACAGGAGTCTACCCAGAGCAGGGACACAGCCAACTTTGACCTGATACTGTCAGTGAAAAATCCAGTGTAAGTTCTGTTAGACTTACTATCAGGAAAGGCCATCATATATTAAGGCCTAAATGATACAATTTATCTTTTCTCTTCCAAGAAGGCAGATGTGGTGATTTGTTGAGGCATCCCTTGGCATCCACTTTCCGCCCTCCCAAACCTTTCCACTTCCCCAGCTGCTGAGCCACCAGCAGGAAAGCAAGGGGATATTGCTTGTTCTTGCCATGCACAGTTGGGCCATATTTGCTATTCTCCTGCATGTTCTTCTACAGAGCATAGCAGGGGCCATTTTCCCTCTCTCTTTCTCCATTATAGTAAAGATGCTGGTTGGTGTCCACAGACAGGCTCATACTTCTGATTCACTGCTGTTTTACACCATAGGGAAAGGCTGTGAAGACTGAGCTGCCCATTTTCTATACATGTTCATTTAGAAGGGTGCTGGTTCTTCAGTGTATTTTCCTTTGCCTGCCCCGTCTGTCTCTCCATCGCATGCTGTCTCTGTTACTTGATCTCTCTGCATCTCATGGATATTTTAGGCAGCATAAAACAGGAACATTTTATTCCTTTCCAGGTACTTCCCATGAACAAACTCTTCCCCTTCCCTATCTGCTTTGGAAGTGGATCTTGCTCTTGACTGGGGAGATTACTGAATGTGCACTTGCCCTTTCTCAACAGGCTCAATGCTTTCAAGCTGTGGATGGTTAAATAAACACATTTCCCTTACCTGTACGTTGGCCAGGCTGCTTGTCACTGCAGCCCATCATCCTCATGAAGCCCAGGCAGCTACAAATCCCTCTTTTGATTGTCAGGCAGACACAGGAAAGTTCTCACAAGAGTCATCTCTGTCCCTCCCTGTAACAGTGCATTAACAGCTGGAAAAGCAAGGTTCATTGCTGCAGTGATGGAGGGAATTGCAGCCCTACCTGCCTGCACCCAGACCTGTGTTGCTTTTGTGCACGGTGTAGCCATCAGTGACATAATCTCTGTAAAAGCAGCAGTGAAGAGCTGGGGTTGGCTCAAACGTGCACATCAGCACAGATTCACTGTGTCAGGAGAGCAGCATCAGCTGAGAGCCTCCTTCAGAGGAAGAAATTAATCAAATTTCATTATTCTTTTTCATTTAAGGAGAAATAATTGTGCCGTTTTTTGTTTCCCTTTTTCATTTAGGTAGCAATTACTGTTCTCTTTAAAGCATGTGCACTGATAAGAACCCAGGCAGAAATAGTGCCATGCAGAAGGTGAACCATAACATGGAAAGGAAACATCTACAGGTCATGATTTGCCTGTCTTCAAATGGGAGAAACTCAAGCACATGCAAACTATGCAAAACATTATGCATGTGAGCACATTGTAATTTTTGAGTAATAGTTACTCCTGAATGTAAGACTTTGCCTGGTAATGGATTTCTTTGGCAAGTTTATTTTAGTGGATTTACCAGTAACGTGTTTCAAACCCATCTCTTCCTCTGCTAACTAAAGGACAAACACTTAGCTACCTTGTAAAGGAGGATGACCAGTTTCTTATCCTTTTGTTGATGAGAATTGTTATTTCTCACACATGGAGGCTGTTTTGTCTCTCACGCAGAAGCTCAATTTATTTCTGTTTTGAAAATCTGATCATGTGCAGGAATCATAGAATCATAGAACTGTTAGGGTTGGAAAGGACCTTAAGATCATCTAGTTCCAATCCTCCTGCTATGGGCAGGGACACCGCCCACTAAACCATGCCACCCAAGGCTATGTCCAACCCGGCCTTGATCACTGCCAGCGATGGAGCATTCACAACTTCCCTGGGCAACCCATTCCAGTGCCTCACCACCCTTACAGTAAAGAATTTCTTCCTCAGATCCAAGCTAAACTTCCCCTATTTACGTTTGAACCCATTACCCCTTGTCCTCTCAGTATAGTCCCTTATGAGGAGTCCCTCCCCAGCATCCCAATAGACCCCCTTCAGATATTGGAAGGCTGCTATGAGGTCTCCATGTAGCCTTCCAGACTGAACAGCCCCAACTCTCATCCTATCTTCATAGGCGAGGTGCTCCAGTCCCCTGATCATACTCGTGGCCTCCTCTGGACTTGTTCCAACAGTTCCATTTCCTTTTTATGTTGAGAACACCAGAACTGCACACAATACTCCAAGTGAGGTCTCATGAGAGCAAAGGGGCAGGATCACCTCCTTTTTGCTCTAACTGAAAAGATACTCACCAGACTTCATCTTCTGGAGTGCCAGAAAGCATCAAATGAGTAAACTGAGGGATTCAAAGGGAAGGATAATACAGCCAGTAAAGCAAAATGCCCACATGTAATGAGGACAAAACATAGGGATCTAAGACATGAAGCCAGCCTTACATGCAGAAGGCCAGAAGTCCTGCACCCAGGGAATACAGCAGCAACTCAATGCTACCATTTATGCAGCTTTATGTGACAGAAGTTGGGATTTTGTGAACAAAATGCTGCATGTGCTATTAGCTGCTGGATGTGTCAGCACACTGCACATCACTGTGGTGGATGACAGACCCCTTCAGGGGAGTTTCATGATTAGCCTTCTACATGCTGCAGAAAAAATCCAGCAGTTCAGCATCAGGATTCGCAGGACTTTTAAAGCTGTGGTCTGTAAGCTACCAATAAGTGTTTAAGGTCTGTTGGATTTGATTTATGACTTATAAATGTGATCCTGCTTATTTGCAGGTTTTCTTCATTCGGTAAGAAATATGAAGCCAAATTCTCTCCTGCTTTAGAGAAGATAACCTAAAAGCAATAATTGTGGCAGGGACAGACATTGTTCACAGCTAAGAGAAGCCGTTTTGCTCCTGCCTCCCAACCACTTGAAGAAAAGGCAGGGAAAAAAACAGTCTTGCCCAGTCCAGGCAGTGATCCATCACGCAGCTCCTTCCTGACTCAGGAATAGGAGGGAGGGAGCACGGGAGCTGCAAACTAACACTCCCATTGAACCATGCTGGTGCTGCCCATGTCTGAGCAACCCCAAAACCCTGCTGGTCCCCCAGCTGTACTAAATAAACACATAAATCGCTCTGTGCTGCATATAACTAGTGAAAAACAGACTGATTCAGGCAAAACAGTTGAATTTGAGATTTCTGTTTAAAAAGAGCCCATAATGAGCTAATCTATTGTCAGTGCTGTGAAGTGCTTGTGCCTGAAAAGTTTGAGGAGGATCTGGTTTTGCTTTACTGCTGAATCAGGCTGTTGGAAGTTAACCTCCCACCTGCAGATCTGCGGCTTTTGCAGGTTCCTGAGCAAGCTGGATGCTTCTGCACAGCAAAGGTGCACCTCTTCATCAGGCCACAACCTTTATTGAGCTTGAATTCATTTCAGGATGGTCTAAATCAATTATCATTGCTTTGGAAGAAATAAGCATGGGCTTATTTCAAATGGGGTTAGTTGTAAAAGAAACTCAACTTAACAAAGGAATGGTTTGCTGCTTGAGCTGGCTGTATGTGTTGGAGGTTACGTGTAAATGCCTCACTACAGTTCTCCTGCTTATGTGTTTAAAGTTGCAAAGAGGCTCCTGTTTAGCAACATCCAAATGGCAGTGACTCCCAGCTTGATTGTCACAGTGAAATGAAGATGTCCAACTGCACAGGAGCAACCAACAAACTCAGTTAAGCTGAATGAAGTGGGTAGCACAAGGGATGGCAAAGCACACACTAGCTAAAATGGTCTGAATAGGTGATATAAAGGAGAAATCAGTACACACAGAAGGACTGTACATAGAAGTTGCTGATGCATACCTATAGCTTTGTTTAGGGGACATGTGGGGTTGGCAGGCTCTGTTCTGCTCTCCTCAGGTGATCTTCCTGCAGGCAGTGAAACAGAAATGTATTTGGCCGGGAACTGAAGAACACATACACAGTTAGAACCACCAGACGTCCAAAAAATACTTCACGTAGGATCTGCTGATTGAATACAAATTCAGGTATTGTTAAAAGCAAAATTACTAAAGTGGGGAACTGAATACACCATTTTTTTTTTCTTTTGGGATTGTTTGGTTGTTTTTTTTTGCCAGGTGCAGCGCAATGAATAAAAATACAGCTGATGAGTTCCTTTTCTGTCATTATGGCATGCTGCTCTTCCTTTCATCTCTGGGTGAGGTCTCTGTATTGCACCCTAACAGCTCTCCTGAGCATTGATCTGCTGCTTTTAAACCCATTCCTTAATGCAAGTAAGTTTGCACAGAGAATCCATGTGGCTGCAAGTACCGAACCCTGAGGAGCTTTCAGCTGACCCAGCCTATGAAAGTGCAGTATTAGCCTATTTGAGAACAGAGAATCATCAGCAAATAGCAAAAAAAGTAAGAGTGTAATGGCCATAAAAGGGTAGGTACACCCTTACCCAGGTTGTTGTTTGCAAATAATTCCCCCATTTCCTGTACTTACCAAGCTCTTCACTTAATAGCCTCTCTCTGCTTTCCCATTAACCATGTATGTTCACATACAGGAGTGGGACTTATATCCACTCTCCTCATCAGTGTTTCTTACTGAGTATCTGCCATACCTGCTGTCTGTTGTGGTTTTTCCCATACATTCAATGAGGAGTTCTGAGATCTGGGTCAGGGCTATGAAAATTAGCAGGCACCACGAATTATGTATTTCAGTGCCAGCACCATTTTGTGGATCCACTCTTAAATGTTTTCATGGGCAATCTTTCATGTTAGATGTGCAGTAAACCTTTGTCATGGTTGAGACGGACAAATGACATGTGACATGCTTCTTTGGTGATTAAGGAGAAGTTATTTTATTATTATAAACCCTTACTTATACACAGTTTCTAATATACATGTGTCTTTTAGCCATTGGTTACATCAGTTAGCAACAGCACATTATTGGATGACCCTTTGCCACATTACTAAAGTCTGTTATCTTGTTGAGCTCTTGTTCTGCAGTTAGTTACTCCCTTTGACTTGTTCACTCCTCCAGATGCCATTTGCTTTCCCATCCGGATACCTTCAGTGCCTCATTCTTCATGGATAAGCTTTAATATCTTCAAGGCTAAGTTCTAACTTCATGCCCTCAGTCATGTAGTCCCCCACAAACCTGAGACAAAAAAGGGTCTTCAGTGTAGTGCAAAGAGAACAGCAGAAATGATTTCATGAGGCCAATATGTGAGAAGAGCCAAGCCCCTTGAGCCACAGTATTAATGATTATTTATACTGATCAATACCTAATGTGACTAGTCTGGAATGGTAAGCTGTCCTAAATCAGGGTAAACCTGTCTGTGGTTTGTGGGGAAGTCTTTCCTTGTTCTAGTTTCTTTCCTGGGTCTTCACCAGTGGAACCAGAGCACGTGCTAGCTGCAAGCCTGTATGAAAGCATAGCATACAGATAGAAAGTACAGCAGCCTTTTTGGTTAGAAGCCCAAGTTGCTCTGCCACCTAAAATTACAATAAGATAAGATTTCTGTCAAAAAAATGTCACACTTTTAAAGTGAAAACCTAAAGAGTTTATTGTTTCTGTTGAAATTTCACTTTGAGGAAATGGAAGGAGAAATTGGTTTATTTTTTCCTTGCTATCACACAATGTGTTATTTTAACCAAGAACACAGATTTGGCCTTTTTTTAGCATTTGTTTGTTAGAAAATTTATTTCAATTGGGCCTTGCTGTGACAACATCTCATTGGTAGGTGTGGAAACGTTGGAGATGATCCCATCCCGAGGTATGTCTATAAAGATGATAACTGTGCTAGCAAAGCAGCATTTTGTTCACACTTATATTTAGTATTTATCACAGTGAAGGTCATGACAATGGTGCCCCATTTTGAGTGATTATTTTGTTACTATGGGTTAAACTGAAATAGGACACTGCTCATTTGAAAGAAACCTCCCTATGGGGATATGTACCACAGTAATGAGATGAGAACTAACTCAAACTAATTGAGTTATCTCGCTTCCAAAGCATGGATAGGCAGGCCTTATTCTTATGAAGTATTCCTACACGTTAAAAGAAGTAAACAAAATTTAGGGATTGATCCTTTTTCCATAGAAACTAGTACCTAGTTTAAATTTAGCAAGATTCATGATTTAAAGAACAGTTCTTTGTTGGTTTTAGAGAGGAAATAATGGTCATAGAGGATCTTAAGTCCCTGATTTGTCTGTAGAGATATTGCCTACGTCTGTATCTCTTCTGTTGTGGGTTGCAGCTGTTTCTCTAATATCCTGCTATAGCCTTATAAAAGCACGCTCCATTTCCAGTGGTAATGAAGTAATTAAGAAACTAAAATCAGCCAGCTTTCTTTTACAAGAAATCAATTTAATTTAAGATTTTAAAATATGCCAGCACTCTCCAGATCTTGGAATTGCGCACTTTTGTGTTCTTAATACATTTCAACGAGATCAAGTAGCAGCAACAAAATATTCCAT
This sequence comes from Forpus xanthops, assembly GCA_032466535.1. Lineage (NCBI taxonomy): Eukaryota > Metazoa > Chordata > Aves > Psittaciformes > Psittacidae > Forpus > Forpus xanthops. The sequence continues at coordinate 50,166 of JASSUY010030090.1, forward strand.
TTCCATGGAAATCAGTGTAGTTTTCTTTGCCTCTAATCAAACCACTTTGCTGAAGCTGAACTGTTTATTTTTAACCTCTCAGAAGATGAAAGCTTGCCGGGCCTTTTATGTCAGGAGTGTAGCTGTTCTTCTGCTTCATTAGGTCTTTTGGCTTCAGCCTCACCTGCAACTGAGAGCTGGGCAGTGAAACAGATGCCTAGAGGATGCTAATGCCTCTGCCCTCCTTCCTTCACTTTGCCGGCAGTTTCCAGCCCAGTGCTATGGAAGTCAGTATATAAAAGGAGACCTGGTTCCTGTCTGGCTGCAGGCTGGCACAGTGAGAAGAATCAGATCCAGGGTCTAGGAGGACAAAAGGGGATACTCAAAGAGCTGAGGTATCTCATGCCCATGCATAAAACGAAATTTGCTTGTCTTAACATTAGTCCCAAAAAGCAAAGGACAGGGTTAGGATAAAGACAGCACCTCAGGTAACCCATATGACATTTCCCAATCTAGAGGATGCAGCTACAGTTCCTCCAGGAGCACCCATGTCCTGCACAACTCAGTTTAAAAGTGAGCTTCGTTATGATTATCATTGCAAATGTGGCAGAGGCTTTGAGAAACAGGTGGATGCTTGGAGCCAAACCTGCAGTCAAACGATCTTGGGTCTGAATCATCCCATGGTTTGTCTGCTCATACACCATCATTGGTGATGAGGGTTCAGAGGCTGGATACTAGCAGGGAGACATTATTGTTTGGCAGTATCTGAAGTTGGGATGTGCGTAGACCTCCTGCAGACTGAGCCCATGAGCTTTCCTGCCAACAAAACCTGCCCAGTGGATCACAGTAAGATTGGGTGTATCAGTTGGATAAAACTGATTTACTGATCTTTTTTCCCTCTTTCATTCTTGGCCTCCATAGAGATTAACTTGTTGATGTATCTGGTCTTGGTATTGTTGACAGTGTTGCTCCTGAGCATAGTTTAAAATTAGCCATGGCTCTTTTGCTTTCTTTGTCTCATATTCTTGTATCAATAGTAGGAATGGAGTAGAACACCAGTGCTGCATCTCCAAAGGTAGAAACAGCTACCAGCTCATCAACTTAACGGCCTGAGCAGCTCCCCCTAATTACTCTGTGGTTCACACAGCAGAGATGCATAGATGTTATTTACCTCTGCTGATGACACACAAGAGGGAACTACCTCCTGTTCCTCCTTTAATAGCTGAGATGCTTCTGATAGCAAGAGCAACCAGCAGTAAAATTACCTCCTTGCCAATAAGGTCAGGAGCTACAGCTCCAAATCCACAAGGGAAAGCATGCAGGAAAAATGCCTGCTCTTGCACGTGGTCACTCTTCACCCTCAAAGTGTCATTGAGCTTCCTGCGTGTGGTCTTTGCCAGGAGAGAGAGAAAGTCTTTCTTAGGACACCAAAATTTACTATGACTCTTTGACCAGGTGTTTGAGCTGTTCCAAGGTTGAACTGGGGAGAAAACACACCGAGAATCAGAATAACCTGATGGGAAATAATCTCCTTCACGTCATGTTTTTTTGTTAGCATTCAGATAAGATTTTAATTAAGGTTTTAATTTATTACCTATTGATCTTTGATATTTACCCATGGTCTCTTTTTTTGCTTCTTCCTGTTTTTTGATTGATTTGATCTTGCTAGATAGGAGCTAAATCCACAATTAGTCTGAGGTTAGCTGCAACCAAAGAGTTCAGTTAATGAATGATCATCTGACAGTACTAATTGGTTGGTTTGCTGATAGACTCCAGGACTCACTGCAAGACAAACTGGTATTTATAGCAGGTGTCTGAAGCTGGCAGATGTTTAGGGAGAAGCAGCAGATAAGCAGGATTAGGGGATTTCAGCAAAAGTTAACCTTTTTCCTTGCTGGGCCACACAGGCCTCGCCTGAGGAGTCATTGCGAGAAAAACGAGGCCATTGTAAGATTTATTGGCTCAGTGCAGCATTTAGTTAGTGACAGTCACAAAAGGTAATTGTGTGAGCATGTGCAGCTTGGAGTGTTTAATTGCCTCTGCGCCAGGGCTCCTGTGTGTGTATGGGGAAGTACTTCCCCAGATGTATTAAGCAGTGTCTTTTCTGATATATACAACACCAACAGCAGAGCCTTAGCAAGACCTCAGCATCGCTTTTGTGTGTGTAAAGGAAGGGGTGGCACAGCCACAATTTGGTGCTTGCTTCCTTTACACAAAACATCTCCTAGGAGTATCGTTTCTGGTGATCCATCTGTGGAGCAGCAGCCCTCAGCAGCAAAAACAAGCACCTACGTGCCTGCTAGAAGGTGCAAGTCAGCCAGGACCGGGAAGAAAAGGGGGTGGTGTGTACGAGAACAAAAGTCTCAGTTACTTCAATCCCAGGTGATTTCCCTTTCAAAACAAAACATACAGATCACAACTTCTATTCCCTTCTTCCTGTCTGTTTTCCCTTGAGTGAGTTTTCTTTCCTGGTTTTCCTCCTTCATAAGCACACTGTCACTGGGAGAACAGGAAGAAAAAGTACGTAGCAGGAAATGAAGGAGAAAAGGATAAGCACAATCTGGAAAAGTGTTTATTTCTTTACTGCTACCTAAAAGCAGGAAAGAGTTTTAAAATAACTTGTATAATAGAGGTCATTAAAACTGATTTTTAAAAGACCCCTACCAGCTTAACCAATTGCTACTGTGTCTGTCATACAATGGGATGGTGAAAACTGGCTGCCATCATAATTAGGAGTGAAAAAAGAGTGATTCTCAGTCACATCACTTTTTGCTTTCGTGTAGCTTCTTGACTACACATTGTGATGTGGAATACTGTCTTTATTGATGCCTTCTGCACTTTGGGTTTAGAAGTGATTATGTGTGTTAACTGAACACGGAGCCAGGGAGCAGCAGGGGATGGCTAACCCCAGAAGGAAGCAGCACCTGTTGATGGAGGCAAGCCAAACCATTACCCAGCATCCTTGCCTTGTAAGGAAAAGGCAGGATAAAGCTGGGGTTTTATGTGTTTCAATTGCAGGTTTTTCTTCCAGAAGACTGTGGTGAGGAGAAAGGAAGCAGGTTGGGATGCTAGAGCTGAGCTTGCTTTGCCACAGCCTGTCCAGGAGGGACAACTTGGGACCATGTCCAATGGAAAACTGAAGCTCCGCCAGGCAGTTGTTAGGAGCCAGGAGGGCTTCTGAGGATACACATCTTCAAGCTTGGTTCAGGGTGGAAATGGGAAAGCACGGCACACTGATATTCTGAAAGGATCTGGTTTAAGGGCTAAAATTAAAAGCGGTATACTGCCGTAAAATGCCAAGTCTTAATTTCCCTGTGACATGTAGGATTCATTTCTGGGCCTTGCAGTGTATGAGATAATGGACTGGGTAACTGTTCCTCAGCTCTGTGACTAACAGATCCTTTTTGGCACACATCCTGGAACTCAAAGCAAGGTAATTTTTATTTCTGGATATCACAACTAATTATGCTATTACAACTAGCTGTAATATTACAACTAACATTATTCATCTTAGCCTTGGTCGTCCTTTCCCTTTTATAAATCCTACTTCTCTGCACAGATTGAATTCTGAGGCTATTAACACTTTGATTACAGTTTAGTCATATTAAATTATCCCTTGGTAGTAAGGCTGTCCTGTCAACCACTATGATACCTACAATTAATTGAAAAGATAACTGGTAGTTTGATTCAAAGGCTGCGCCTGAGTAAGATAGGAGCCCCTGGGGAGCCTGGTGCAGGCTCTGGTGTACCCTTCTCTTTCCTTGCAATGTGACTGGGGACAAAACAGAGTTAGGCTCTAAATGGGAGAGGGATTTATACCCTTAACAAGATTGGGTGGCTGGATGCTGAAGCATAATTAGGTGTTTAACCCTCTTGGGTTACTATCAGATATTCTGCTTAAAATTGATTCCCCATCCTTACGTATTCAAAGGGCCTCAGGGAAATCTCACAGCTCCAAAAATCATCGTGTTTGAGTGTTTCAGCCCTGACGTATGATATCACTGCCCATCCATGCATGTGGCCTTTCAGGATGCTTTTAATCAGGGTGCTTAGGGGTCCTGGAGGGTTGTGTGCCACAGAGCCTCCTATTACCAGCAGAAGGGCTTTTGAGTAATCTCCAAATACACGTCACCCCCACATTGAACAGCCCCAGGGGAGCAGATCCATGGCAATTACCTTTTTGGCAGCTGTTGCCCATGGCTGGGACATGCCATGAAAGGGCTGGTCACCATAAGCACAGTGTGAACCACTGATGTGTTATTTATTTCTCTCCCCACTGGGATAGACAATGAGCTACCATTTTCTATTCCATAATTATCGATACAGTGGCTGGTAAATGCTTCCTTGTCTTCTCAGCAATATCAAAGGTTATCTTGTTAACAAGGAGGTTTTCAGATACTCACCACCAGTGTTCCCTTTGGGGGGGAGCGGGATGTCTTTTAATAGTTGTTTGATGCTGTTCACATGGACAGGCAGCAAGATAACAAGGCAAATGGTTGTCTGCTTCGCTGATCAGAGTCTGTAGTAATTGCTTGGTGCTACACATTCAACTCCTGACAAACCAAGCAGCATTTGCCATTTCGGCTGATGCTGTTTTTATCCCTGACGCATACCAGTTAGGTATGGGTTTGCTGCATGTAATTGCAAATGAGCTTTGATTTATTGGGGTTTTTTTTCTTCTATCTCCAGAGGGGGATACCTTTTGGAGTGCCAGCAGCAGGCAATATGATTTCAAAGCATTTGGTAATGCCAATTAAGGCTTATTTATATGATGATTGAACTGCCCAGAGCTCAGTGCCCACCAGGATACACTGTGGCTTTAGATGAAGGGAATTTTCTGCTTTGCCTACATCTGATGAGGATGGAGGCTTGTATGATGATGGCTACTGTTCTGTGTAGTTAAACAGCTCAATTCTTTGCACTTGCAAAAAGTGGTGTGTCCATCCTAAGACTGGAGGCTGATGCACTTTCATCAGAGAGATGTGCACAACTGTGTGCAACTCTGTGGGTGATAACTTTATGTTATTGCACACAGAGTACAATAAAAATTGCAAATTACCAATATCCAAATATGATAGCATGAACTTAGGTTTCTGATGATTTCTTTGCTAGTTCTACTAAATCAAACCAGACAAAAGCAATTTGTGGCGTGGATGTTTTTTTGACTGGTAGTTGTTGTTGGCTTTTCCTACTTGAGCATTTGTTGAACTATGGAAGTATAGGGCTTAGGGGCCGTGTTTCCAAAATGCAATATCCTATATTGTGGATATGGGCTCTGCTATTCAACCCTGGCATGTTCCAGCCCTTGGGCCAGGCAAGGACATATTGCACATCTTGACAAATTATGCAATCCCCGTAGGTGGCTGAAGGATGACTTCTGCTGATGATGTGTTGGGATCTTCCCTCTGCTCCCTTTGTGAGTAGTGGGCCTAGAGCTCTCAAACTCTGCTAATCAGCTTCTTCCTCCTACTCTTGTTCTTGTCAGTTGTTACTGTTCACAGGAATATTCTTAAACTTGGGTTTAGCTGGGTCCTGTTGCCCTCTCCTGTGTGGTGGGTGAGCAGAGCATGCCTTTCGCACTGTGCAGAGCCAAGTGAGACTTTGTCCTGAGGGATTCAGTCCGCTGTATATGAAGCTCACACATTCTATAAATAAGCAGACTGCATATGTTAGGACACAAAAGTAGGAGGACAATGTCAGAAGATATTTAGCACTTGCCTGGGGAGCAGTCAGTTTAGATGAAAGCTTTGTAGCCAGACTTTTCCAAAGAGCTGACTTGCATGATTGAGGTCAGCTCTCATTTAGCTGCTAAAATTAGTGATGGGGCTTCTATGCAAACTGACTATTTCAGGTGCTGAACAGCTTTGACAGCCTGGCCATAAATGTCCCAGAAAGTGTTGCTGTGTGCTAAAATCTATTGTTTATGGAGTTTCTCCAATAGAAGCAGAAACCTTCTATAGAAGCATGTCACTCGCATTGCCTGCTATGAAAAGAGGCTAAGAAAACCAGGGCTGTTCAGCCTGGAGAAAAGAAGGCTGCGTGGAGACCTCAAATTAGCTTCCAGGGTTTGAAGAGAGCTACAAGGATGCTGGAAAGAGAGTCTTCGTTAGAGACTGTAGTGATAGGACAAGGGGTGATGGGTTCAAACTTAAACAGAGGAAGTTCAGAATAGATACAAGGAAGAAGTTCTTTATTGTGAGGGTAATGAGGCACTGGAATAGGCTGGCCAAAGAAGTGGTAACTTCTCCACCGCTGTCAGTGTTCAAAGACAGGTTGGACCAGGGGCTTTGAGCAACCTGGTCTGGTGGGAGGTGTCCCTGCCCATGGCATGGGGATGGAGCTGGATGATCTTAAGGTCCTTTCAAACCCAAACCATTCTGTGATTCTGTGATTCTACAGTTTTAAAGTCTTGAAAGTCTGCCTTGTACACAAATAATGCAAATTTAAAGATATGTACAGACACATATGGATGGATACAGATATATGAGGTACACCCACATCTTTAAAGTTCCTCAGCTGAGTGGCTGCTTAGAGCTGTGGCTATTTGAGCAGCTGAGAGCTCAAGTGATGTTATATTGAATGCACATAGTCAGCACTGTACTACAGTTCCCAGTCATGAGCCAAGCAAAGGCAAGTGTAGCACTGCATCCTCTGGCACCCCTCAGGAATGACAAGGGTTTCATTTAACAAAAAGAGTTAACAGCCAAACCCAAAATAACAAAAAATTGAGAATAACAAACTTTCTTCTTCTCACTCCTGTTTTTGTTGTTGTTCTTTGTCTTCTGGTTTTACCTTTAAAAGCCCGAGCTTTTCCCTGCAATGAGTTGTGTGAGATGTATTTTTAGAAGACAATAAGGGTCTCATGAGGCTGGAGCTGGATCTAATAAGGAAAAGGCTAATTGGAGTAAGGCAAGAACCAAATGGTTCACTTGTTATTATGAAAATTTCCCATGAAAAGGAAGAGGAAACAGCTGGGGTTAGTATAAAGGTCTTGCTTATATGCTGATTTCTTCAAATCAAACAGAACAAGAAATGTTTGTTAAGAAATGAAAACCTGAAATGCTATTTTTGAGTTTTTCATATAAAACACTTTAACTAAAGTATCTATCAAATATTTTCCTTATGTCCTGCAGAAAGTTGGTCCTTTAGAAAATACCTAAACCTAAGATACCTCTCTGTGTCAGATACTTCAGGTTTAATGTAAAGATCATAAGATTTGGTAATGCAAGGGGCAGCAGATGAAACGGAGCACCTTCATTTCACTGGCCCACTCAGCAGTAAAAGGTGCCCTGCTGCACGCTGCCTGGTTTATTGTAACTCATGCACAAGTATGCAGGACAGCACTGTGGGTATTTTAAAGTAGCATTCAATATAAAAGAGTAATTTAAAATAAAGCTGTATTTAAAACAAACCTTTCTACATGCTGAGTTCTCTCTATGCAGTAACCTAACCCAAGTCTACAAATGAGTGCTTTTTGTAGTTCATCTTTCTCAGAACAGTCAAATATGCCAAAGCCAAGGTATGGGGTTTTGTTCACCTGATAGCTCAATGTATTTATGCAAAATAGTACTAAGTAGAGAGGGAGGTCGTTAATAGACTTTTTTGGGGCTATAGTAAGAAAGCTGTATTTAATTCTGATTTCCTGTATTGGTATTCAATAGTAAGGTAATTGCATGCAAACTTGATCCTTCAGTGTGCCCTCTTCCTTTTCTGGCTGCAGGGTGAGACAGTTCAATGGACATGGTGCCCTGCTGATCCATGATACTTGCATATTTTAGGGGTCTCTAACAGAAGTTTTCTCAACAGCTGCCTCAAAATCATGCCCTTACAGACCAGTGCTGCAAGCCTGGGAGCTGATATTCTGCAGGCTAATTCAAGGTTTGATGTTGTTTAGATGGAAAAGTGATTAAAACAACCAAAGCTGTGTCTGATTGACAGCTAATGTAGATACCATGTAAATAAGCAGTACTTGAAGCAGGACTTTCAGCATAAGGACCTCAGGAAGGTTATTGGTTGTATCTGCAGGAGAACCTTCAGGTTCATTAATCACTTATGATAAGGAGTTCTCTTTTTTCATGAACTAGAAGACATATTTATAATGAAGACAAATGAAGAAAGGGTGGTTCTACAGCTTGCTTTAGGACAATAATGGAAAGGCAGAGCTTTATTTCAAGAGCAGATCCCCATCCACTGGGAGCTGAAGCACGCAGTGAAGGATAAGGCCATGCCCTTAAATCCATCTGTCAAAATTAAACCTCACTGAAGATCCTCACTGGGTGAAATTCAGCCTTTGGAAATACAGGTAGCTGCTATTAAAGGTATGCATCTGAGAGCTAAACATAGCTATAGGAATCCTAGCCCAAAAAAATACTAAGCAGGATATAAAAGTGCATTTTCACCATCACAGTTACACGGAGGGAGTGATATTGTACCAGTGAATGACATCCTGCAGAGCTCCGATAAAAATGATCTTTATGGGAACTATTAAATTGGGTTTGGCCATCTCGGGTTATTTTATTGTTGTTGTATCTTTGTCAGCGATCACCCAGGACAAAGTTTTCAGACTTTGCAGGAAATTAACTGAAGATCAGTTACTGTCTCCCAAATTTATGGCTCTGCAACTAACTACAGGCACAGACGTACAGTGATATATCTCGCGTCTTCTAGCCCATCAAATAGGAATCTGCTTCCTTGGGAGTAGGCAAGATTAAGTTGGTGCATTACAAAGTTACTAAAGGGTGAATCCAGTCTTCGACAAAACATGAAGAATCATCAATGCTTAGCAGGGAATGAGATTTATTTTTCTGAATATGAATGTATCTGAGAAACTCAATAAAAGGACCAGCATGGAGTAAGGTTACCTTCTGAATGTCAAAAGCAGAAGTAGACCTTGAGCTGATTAATGGCTGCATAATCTATCAGCTCAGAATCAAGGAGCTGTGAGTTGCAGCTGAATTATTCGTAAGGTAATATTGCTTGACCTTACTGAGGGTGAAGGTCCCACACACCATGGAAAAGTCTATGAATTTCTCTGGCTCTTGAAGCACTTGAGGGTTTCTCTTATTGTATCATTGCAAATGCATTTGTTGTTTGTACAATCTCAAGGCAAAGTTTTTTTTAACTCTTTTATAAATAAGACTGCAACAGCAGTGATAGAAAACATTCAACCTGGGATCTGATTTCTAATTCTACTTTTTGTACTGGGTGTATCATGTGTCCCCAAAGCTTTCTCAAGAGCAGGCAGTGACGTGTGTGGCACTGAGGGGAGCTGAGCAGTGTGGCCAGATGAGGCCCTCCTGGCTGATTGCGGTCATGATCCATGTATTGGGTTTGTATGGTAAGGCTTTGTACGGGGTGCTACAGGAGTGGCTTCTGTGAGAAGCTGCTAGAAGCTTCCCTCATGTCCGATAGAGCCAATGCCAGACTTCAAGAGAGACCCTCTGATGGCCACGGCCAAGCTCATCAGTAATGGTTGTGCCTCTGGGATAGCATATTGAAGAAGGGGAAATACCCCTGTGCAACTGCATCCAGACAGGAGGGAGAGTATGTGAGAGCAGCAGCTCTGCAGACACTGAGGTCAGTGAAGGAGGAGGGAGGAGGTGCTCCATGCACTGGAGCAGAGACTCCCTCAGCCCATGGTGCAGCCCATGGTGATGCAGGCTGTGCCCTGCAGCCCATGGAGGTCCATGGAGGAGCAGATCTCCATCTGCAGCCCATGGGAAGGACTCACATTGGAAAAGTCCATGGAGGATTGTCTCCTATGGGAAGGACCCCTTGCTGGAGCAGGGAAAGTGTGAGAACTCCTCCCCTGAGAAGGAGGGAGCATCAGCAATGTGTGATTAACTGACCACAACCCCATTCCCCTTATCCCTGCACTGCTGAGGGAGGGGAGATAGAGAAAATCAGAAGTAAAATTAAGCCTGGGAAGAAGAATGGGGGGAGAAGGTGTTTTAAGATTTGTGTTTTATTTTCTCATTACCCTTCTCTGATTTGATTGGTAATAAAATAATTTCCCCAAATCAAGTCTGTTTTGCCCGTGACAGTAACTGCTGAGTGATCTCTCTCCGTCCTTACCTTGACCCATGAGCTTTTGTTATATTTCCTCTCCCCTGTCCAGCTCCAGTTTCTCCCTTGGCAAAAACTTAGTTTATCAAAGCCTTCTGTCTTAGGTCTTTCTTACTGCAGATAAGGATAGGTGCTATAATGGGGTGAGAAAAAAACTCCTGGTCACCTTAGACAGAAGGTACCTGAGGAGAGTTGCTCATCTGAATGGTTTTGCTTATACACAGTTAAACCAAGACAGGGATGGCTACTGAAGAGTAACAGTGCTTCCTGCATGTTTCCAGCCTTCACCAATACAGCAGTGCACTGGACCTTCATCTGCCTGCCAGCAGTTGCCAAGCAGCTCATCTATCAGATGCCTGCTTTATACAGACATGTACTGGAGATATAACAAAAGAGAAATGCCCCCCTACCACCGCAGTGCCAGAGAGAGCCTGGGTTTCTCTAATGTTTTCCTTCCCTGCAGCAAATCTTATTGTTTGTAAGGGCATTGTTTCCAACTTTTAATTTCCTGACTACAACGTAGGTTTGGGCCAGTTGTCATCATGTGAATAAATGCTGTGATCGGCATGAATGATGCATCTTATATTCTACTTTGTGGATGATTTTTGCATTGCTAAAACAGCATAAGAGCATCCCATGGCTGTCTGCATGACTAGTTCATCCCATAATTAGTTGCTTAAGGGCAGAGGATCTGGTATATTGGCTATTTAAGACAATGCAAAAGCTTCCAGTGGTTTCAGTGAGCATTGCGCTCAACTGAAATTGCTTTTCGACAGTCTTTGTTATTTTCCTTCAGCATAAACGTTGTGATTTTTTTAATATAGGGAATCATCTGTGTTCTCTCACTGCAGCGCTGCCCATTTACCCTATTGCTTTCCTTACACTGTTTTCTTAGATATTTCGTTTGCTCAAGTTTCCAGTAAATTCATCCAGGATCTGCTGTTTCAGGCTATTTTTCAGTCTGCTCCCCCATTCCTTTCTCACCCAGGAAATCTAGCTGCTATGGTTTCTTTCATTCAGTTATTCTGCCTCATGCTGCTCCCCAGGTTTTCTTTCCCTCTCTCCCCCTTCCACCTCCCTCCGTGCAGAACAGTTCAGAGACCCTAACCACACGTGTGATCTGTGCTGTGCCTTTGCTTCTTCTCCTTTTCTGCTTTCTTCATGTTTTCCCCCTGGGAAGGAAATAATAGAGGAGCAGCCAAGGAAGAAGGCAATCTGGCCACACTTGTAGAAATACGAAAGCTGAGTAGTGGTGGATGGCAGTTTGACATACAGTATCTGAGCAATCCTTACCTGTTTTATTGCTTTGTGCTAAGCGCAGCTGCCCACACTGTCTCAGTTTGAAGATGGACGAAAGGCAAAACCAGATAGTTCTAGTTTGAGTAAATCAAAGCTATGCAGACCTCTGGATGGTGCAGGCTAAAGGAGACAGTAGTGACAAGCTCCTGGGCTTTCCCACAAGGGTGCAAGAGGAATTTTGGGGCTCCTGTCCCAAAAACAACAGGTTGAAAACCAGACATAAAGTCAAGATAGGCTGAGATAATTTGATAGGCTGAGAAAGTTGGGGCTGTTCAGCCTGGAGAAGAGAAGACTGTGTGGAGACCTCATAGCAGCCTTCCAGTATCTGAAGGGGGTCTATAGGGATGCTGGGGAGGGACTCTTCATTAGGGACTGTCATGATAGGACAAGGGGTAATGGGTTAAAACTGAGACAGGGGAAGTTTAGATTGGATATGAGGAGGAAATTCTTTACTGTAAAGGTGGTGAGGCACTGGAATGGGTTGCCCAGGGAAGTTGTGAATGCTCCATTGCTGCCAGTGTTCAAGGTCAGGTTGGAGAGAGCCTTGAGTGGCATGGTTTAGTGTGAGGTGTCCCTGCCCATGGCAGGAGAGTTGGAACTAGATGATCTTAAGGTCCTTCCCAATCCTAACTATTCTATGATTCTATAAGACTTATGTACACTTATATACTTCAATGAGTTTTGATTCTAAAGTATTTTTGGGAGGGGTTTGATGGTGTTGCTCTAAATTTTCTTTTAATGGTAATTTTATTACTTACTCTGAAAAGATATAGCTTTTTTATGCACCTCAATATTTCAGGGAGATTTCTTATTTCAGAAAGAAATCAAGTAAGTGTTTAACTCGTAGCGGTATCTTTTGTAACCTGTTTCTAGTGGGAGAAGTAAGGATAAACTCATTATAGTGCAAATCATAAGAATAATATACAGCACCTTTGTTCACCATTCCCTGGGGTAGACCTGCCAACCAATGTTACATAGACTTCTCCAGTGGGGAAAGGATATGCAGAAAGTGCTGCCATTAGTCTTTGCCTGCACTTAGCTAGACCTGTTGACATTCATGCAGTGTAATGGCTGGAAAGCTTTCCAAAGCCATTTGACTCCAAACATTTGAGTTATCACCATTTTTATATCTGGATCTGACAGGGAAAATGGTTTGTCGATCAAAACGTCTCATAAACACACACATTAGATTCAGTTTAATCAAAGGCAGTCCCTCACTTGGAATTCAGAAGGCTCACCCACAAGTGAAGGGGGAATGAAATAGAAGGCAATTGACTTCTGCACTGCCATCCCATTGGGAAGGAATCAGTATAAATACTAGTTGCTCTGGGAAAAGGAGACCCTCCCAGGCTTTGGGAGCGGGTCCTTTTTTTGTCTTGATGTAGCCATCCACGCGTGGACCGGACTTATCCAGGACCTGAGGTTTGTGTCTCTGATAGGGCTGCACTAAGATGGTTTGGTTTCAAGCCCATTGCATGTCTTTACTATGAGGGTCAATAAGAAACCTGTTGGGAAGGGGCAAAAAGGCAAGTAGCCTTTCCTCCTATACAACACTGGTCAGGGATGGGGCTGGCTCAGTGCCAGCTGACTATAAACAGGATCTCATTCTACAAGGGCTTATGGGCCTGAGTAAATCTACTTGTGCTAATGGCCTTATTAAGCTCAAGCCTCTGTACGTTACAAATCTACACAAAGAGAAATTAGAGCCCAGATTAGATTAGTCGCTGAAGGCTGTGAGAGTACAGCTGTTTGCCAAATTGCACACTGAATTTCATTTTTGCATAGACATTTACTGATAGCAATTTGAAAGCAGTCATTAGAACCATCAGCCTTTGAATGAGAAATTTCAAGGGACACTTCAGTATAAATCTGCTCCTCTGCTATAAGAAATTGTTGCTGATTTGCTTTGGGCTATGGAAACCAATTACATGAATTTTGCACAATAACCTGTTTCTCCCAAACAGGGGTAGCACTTCTGGCCATAAACAGACATACTTTTTACTTCCAATTAACTGTGTGGGTGTGTAAACATAAGGAAAGCTGCTTTTTTCAACTTGAATTTAATAGCCAGAGAATGGTGAGAAGAAAGAATCATCATTTACAGTTAGAATACTCTGGCTATCCTTATTCCCTTCCTCTGCAAGCCAGCTTGATTTGTGAAAACAGACATAGCCTTTCCCACCACACTGTAAATATTGCAGGCTTTATTCCTTTCCAGCTCCTAGGCTCCAAAATTTGGGAAAGGGTGTGATCCTGATTTTCAGAGCTAAACTGGACATAACTCACAATGCTCTAGTTTTGTTTAAAACTTCGGCTGTGTTTTTCTTCTATTCCAGATATGCTCCAGAGCTGCTCTGTAATCCCTGAACCCTGCTGAATTCACACCCTGGTGATAAATAAATGTTAAAGGGATGCAACCGGTAATTCTGCCTAGCTGTTAAACTGCCTTGTGTCGCCCCATTTCTAATGGCTGCTATCCATGTATGTGTTTACCTCTTCCAAGCTATGGTGAAAGTGCTTTTATCTTATTAATAGTATAAAAATAAGTCACTGCTAATGCTTAAAGCAGTTGTTATCTTCTCTCCCTGCCAGTCCATTGTACTACGTTAGTATTTCTGAATTGAAGCTTTGTACATAGGAGTTGGGCCTCCTGCGTCATCTGTTTGAAAATCCCGGGAGCATTCTCTTAAATGAAAACTGTGCAGGGAAGGAACAGTGTCTTTTTATTTACCTTCAGGTTTCATCCTTTAGGACTTTCTTGCTGGGTGTTCTGGGGTTGCTGCTGCAATTAGGAGACTAAATTGGTTTTAAATGAAAGCTGAGATTCCTGCGCTCCCCAGGAGCTGGAGTTTTCATTAAAACCACCACCCAATATCATGAGACTTGCAATTAAATTCCTGAGCTGCCGACACAGTTGCAAAATGGTTTGTAAAGCCAGGGTGGAATACATACATTGTGAGAGCAAGCTTTCGGGTGGTGTAAGCTGCTGCAACTGCTTCTGCTTTAGTTGAGCTCTGGATATCTACTGAGAGGCACAGCGTTGCTCAAAGCAGATCTAGCCAAGTCTTTAACCAAGCTGGGACCAAGACAGATGCAGCCACAGCGTATGTAATTGCATGTTACCTGTGTGAAACAAAGGGCATGTAATTGCTGTGTGAAGACTTTGTTAATCCTTGAGTGTAAAGCCTTGTTGGGATATGGGAAAAATGGACCCTGATCACTTCAGTTGCATCTTCCGGGATTCTTGAAAAGCTTTTCTTTCCAAGAAATAGTAGCATTGGGAAGACAAAAAGAGTAACACATGCTATGGCTTCACCCTCCAACTCAGCTGAGTAGAAAATGAGGCATCATATCAACTTTTTGCTTGCCTTAGTTCAGTGATCTTAGTACAATATGGAGAAGCTGTACCTGCCAGGTTGGGATGTGGACTGATACCTAACCAGCAAGGAAGGGTTTTTGATTTGGTCAGAGGGAGAGTTTTTCCTTTGTTAGCTGATCTGTCATCTCACACTGAGAAGAGCATCAAAGTTATAAAGTAACAGCCTAGCAGCAAAGTGCTGGTATGTCGATAATGTAGATGCATGAATCTATGATCCAGGTGGCCAATACATCTCCTCGTGATGACCTACTGAGGCGCTGAGGAACTCTTGGTTATCTTAAAGGCTCAATCAGAAGTTCATATGAAACTCTGACAGTCAGAAGTGAGGAGTGTTGATGGACCAGAGAGGAAAGTCACCAAGAACCAAAATAAGCTACAAAATTGACACACAGTTTTTGCTGGTTTGGGTTGTCTTCTCCTTCAGTACCTTAAAAAAGCAGAGAGAACATTGTAGATTCAACAGCTGTTGTTCCTACCACAATAATTCAAATGAATTCTTTCCCTTTAGAATTAGGAAAACATTCTGTCCAGGTTTTGATCAAGAGGAAGCTGTGCAGGGTTCTGTGGTCGTTTCCAATAGCCCTGGCTGAGAAGGTGCTTTCCTTTCCAGTCTGGTGAGCTCCCATCTTCCCACAAGCAGTGGTCCTTGCCACACAGCGGTATCAGAAAGGTGGGTGCCTGTCCCCAGTGTAGTTGCTATTTTCCTCCTTTTAGGTGCAGGAGAGAGATTATGTTTTTGTTTTTAAATAAGACCAATATTTGGAATAACTTGAGTTTTCATTTATAAACCAGCTTGTTGTGATTACATAGCAGCTGGAACTGCTGGGAAGCATCAAGTGATTTATCTGACAGGTCCTGCGTCTAGCCCTGGCAGGGCTAGAGACCAGGCTTTCCTGGGAAGCACCACCACTGGAATAGCAGCCAGGGTTTTTTTTCCCTTTCTCTTTTTTTCCAGCAGCAGTGCTACTTTTCTAACTTAAAAGCAAAACCTGTTCCTTTGCTCCACATCGTGCGAGTCTGCAGACACAGTGCAGGAAGATGGGCAGAGGCCAGGAGCGCTTTCATCTTAATGGGGCTCTGCGTGTGTGTGAACATCCCGAGGGGAGCCCTCTCAGGGAAGAACTTCAGAGCCCGAGGCAGTGTGCAGTGCCGATAAGGAGATGAAACAATAGCTGCAACACCGAGAGCCTTCACACAATTACTTGGTGAGGATGTAACAGAGTCAAGTGCTTTGTGCGTTTGCAGCAGGAGCAAATCTGCTCACTCCTGAATGCTTAACTCTTCCTTTACCAGGTCATTTAATGCACAGCTTTTAAAGGCATCCAAGTTTGTGAATGCAAAGGAAATAGCACTTGTGTTTCTTGTTACTTGCTATGGTTTATGTTTCCCTACTTCCAGGACCACTGTGAGACCTCTAAAACACTGTATTGGATCCCAAGCCTGGAGCCAATGTGAAGATTTAGCAGTGCACAAGCCATGCCCTGGCAGAGATGGGAAACCTGAGATGTCCTTGCTTGAGATCCAGAAGTGGAGCCAAGGAACTGTTCCCAAACTTCTATTATTGCTGCCTCATTTCCTCATTAATGCCGCAAAGATTGATGTGAAGGGACTTCCACAATGCTAATGGAATTATCCACCTAAATCTCCCCTGTGCCAATGGCAGGGAACACTCCAATTCTCTGCTCTCCCATTAGTGCTGGGTGAGTAATTGAATTATTTGTTAGCTAGCACAAGTAAAAATCCTTTCCTTTTTGGTCTGATTCTTGGTGGTTGTGTTGAGGGCTTTTCAGTACCTTTTACTTAGACCTAAGTTATCATCTGACATATAAAATTAAACCATTTTGCTCATTTTCCATTCCAATTCCAGTGATGGTCAGTGGTTTCAGTCAATCATCAGCTCTGCATTTTTTTCCATGAATAAATTGCTGTCCTGCAACATTTCACCTACCTCTATTTAACGCACAAAATCTGTCTCAAAGAGCATCTTTGAAATAGATGTTTCCCATTAGTACTAATAGCATTTACATGCTTGCAGTGGTGGAGTCCTTAATCCACTGCTCCTTTGTATGGTGTGCATCGCTGGTTGAAGGCAAGGAGGATGTTTACTCCAGTGCATAGGAAATGAGCTGTGCTCTTCTCAAAGTGAAAGCTGAGAGAAGCCCAGCAATCTCATCTTTTGGGGTCAGGCAGATGCTGTATTTCTTGAGACTGTAGCAAAGACAGGGTATGAAAAGACACCCTGAAGGGGACATGAGTCTCAAAATGCCAGAGGCCATGTAGTCAGAGGCTATATGAGAGGGATGTGGGGTATCTTTCTTGCAGAAGGAGCAAGGTGCCATAGGCAGGGGTGAGTGGTCAGTCTTGTGTTCCTTCCCTCCCTCAAGGGTAGTCACAGGTTACCCTTGTGGTAACTTGGGCAAGGTAAACAAGCATGATAGGAGCTGTGAAACTCCTGCATGCCTGTGCCTGCTCCTGCCAGGACTTCCACATTGCTTCATATCTGGTCATGAATTTATTGAACATCCTTAACCATAGCCTCACTACTGCCAGTTAATTTCCTCAGATCCCTTTGTATTTGATGTCTGTGCCAGAGCACAGACCTGCGGTGGTTGAGCTCAGGAGAGATGAAGGGACCAGCTCAATCACTTGTGCTGAGCAGGGCTGACTTCTGGTCTGCTGAAAATAACTGAAGGAGTAAGAATAAATCTGGAAAGAGCCACTCTTAAACCAAGATGGGAGGATACAGCTGGGGCTGGATAGCCTATTGCGTGCAACCATGTTTACTAACCTTCTTCAAGTGTTTGCACAGATAGCTGGGAATGATTTATTCGTTGTAATGGGATTGATCCTGTGAAGCTGTGAGTGTTGCCAGCAGAGGTGACCAGCTCAGCTGCTTCATGCAGTAAGAAGAGTTTGTAGCTATGGGAAGGAGAAATACAAGTTCAGGAGACTGAAAATAAAAGACTCTGGAGAGTAAAGATTGAAAACTACCATGTGTTTGGGGAGAGGAAAGTAAGCATGAGCCTGGGTTAGGCTGCAGCTCCCTGGGCAAAACACTCAGGTTATAAATATTCTGGTAGCATTTAGAGCAGGGCTGATTGCTCTTCGCTGTCCTTGACACTGTTGGTGTTATTCGTGCTGGTATTCTGCTTTGCTGACAAAAGCACCCGGAGTATCTCGGAGGTGTGGGAGGAGGCTCTGTGTGGGTTTGGCAGTGAGACTTCTGAATATGCCACTGAAGGAGGGAGGAGGCTGCTGCCTTCTCTCCACTGGAGCCTGCAGTGCTGCAGGACCTGAGCGGTGGGTTGGGGTGAACCAAGGATGCTGGTTTGAAGGAGCATCTTCTCAAAGGAGCTAAAGCTTTACATGAGATCAGTGACTTGGCTTCTGTGATGAACCTGGCACAAGAGCTTGAAAGGTCATCACCACTCCTCCTCAGTCCCAAAGCTGACAGGGAAGAGAAAGTGAGGCACAAGAGAAAAATATGGGATGCAGAGGCCCCAGACGGATGGAATTGCCAGGAACAAAGCAGCTCTCACTGTCAGAATAAAGAACAGCAGATTTCAGTCTTCAAAATCTCACAGCAATTGCTTTACAGGAGGAACACAGTTATTGCTCCAAGGAGACGGTGCCTGCAGTCAGCTCCACTTTTCCCTTCCTCTTTGTCGTGGTCCTTTCCTCAGGAGGACCAAGGAGCAGTGGGAGTCAGCAGCTCCCATACTTTGTGATAAATGAGACCAGACAGTGGTCAGTATTTTCAAGGCTGCAGTTTCTGGGGTCACTGGAAATCACTGCATTCCTGAATGCAGTCAGTCCACTTAACAGCACAGCACTGCATCCAAGGATCCCAGCCTTTCTGTGGCGTACAGAAATGAAAAGAGCAATCCAACCTCTGGTTCAAATGAAAGTGCTCTCTAATCTGGAATAGCTCTACCCTGGGAGGCGCCTTAAATATGACAGCAGGACTGCTATGGTGTGGAGTATGCTTTTTTATTTGTAAGGAAAATAACTTAATTTCGCTCATAAAAAAGTTTAGTGCAGAAAGTTAACTTTGGTAATGTCTTCAGAAGCTGAAAATATCAGGAACTCAGATAAAAGGAAGCAGTGATTTCTTTTTTACTCCTCTTTTAAAACCCCTGGGTATTCATTTCCTGGTATCATTGTCATAACTCCAGACCTAAAGAATTCATTTGTATTCATGTCAGTCCCACCTATGCTTCCTTAAGTACCACATGCAATTCAAACTAAATGGACAGTTAAACTAAAGATGGGACTGAGCAAATCAGACTGAAAACCATAGGTAGAGTCAGGAATGTAGATAGCCTTTTACAAGAGCTCCTCTGTGCCCTCAGTTGTTCTCTGCCTGGATGCAGTGTTTTTCTTGGATCATTTATGCGAGGAGGACACTTTGATTTTTGCTTCCATACATGACATATTATGAGACCAGTGTTGATGTCCCCGTGGTGTCAGTTTAAGTTTTGCCTCTTTCTGTCTGATATATTTGCTCTGTAGGAAGGATACATGGAACTAGGACATGATCTTTAAGGTCCCTTCCAACCCAAGCCGTTCTATGTTTCTATGCTGCACAGACTGTAGCCATGAAATTTAAGGGCTCTTGGGAGGGATCTTAGATGTTAATGGTTACAGGAGATGGAGCATGACTGGTCAGCCAAGTCTGATGTTTCTCAGGTACCAATCTCCTCTGCGTGGGAGACATTTTACAGGCTTAGATTATGACCATTGCTGTGTCATTGATTGTCATCTACTTCATGACAACCTCACCTATGTGTGTGTTCAGTCTGCAAGTTTGCTTGTTTCAGGGGAATATGAAGGAAAATGAGTTTTGAACCCTAGAATTATGTCAGTTTGTTTGCAAAAAGGAGAATGTGAACAAGTGAATGGTGCGTAGTTTCAGCATGAGGTTTGCTAGAGGCTTTTAGCTTCTATAAATGAACTCACTGAAGGAATGGAGCAGTGCCTTCTCCCATCATAGATTTCCTCTGTATTTCATTTAATAAGTTATCTTCCATTTGTATGGGTTTTTATATTTACTCTTCACTGTGTTATTGCTGTTGGGCAAGGGCTGTGGAAGAAAAACCCAAATGGATAACTCGGTTGTCTCTGACTCTCTCCTAATCTCCCTTGCTTCTTTGGCAGATGCATCCTTTTCCTGGCACATAATTTCCAGCTCCAAGGAAACCATTATCAGTTTTATTTAGAGTACACTTTGAAACGTATAAGCTATTCATTATTATCTTATTCTGAAGGAAATGGGCCATTTATGATTTTCAAATCACAAGCTTTAATGATTTCTCTCTCCATGAGAATTCATTAGGCTTTATTTCATCATCTACCTAATGCACACTATGATCTTTCCAAACAGCAATTGCAGTTGCACAACACAAAAGACAGACTCTGTGGACATGAGGAAAAACACCCTGGATAGCAGTCTAGACACTTCAATTCTGCAAAATCAGAAATCAGATACCAATAATTTAGGTAAATTGAAGGTGAAAGAAAGCAAAATCACTTTGCAGACCCAGGATAAATGAAAAACCAATCTGAATATCAAATTGACCCTGCTCCAGGGATGAATAATTTGGCATGATGTACTTGGCAGCTCTGAATGTGTTGCTTACAGGCAAATATCAGTCCTGCAGATCAAAGGGAAGGGGTTTGAAAGGGCCGGTCAAATCTAGCTAATCAACAAATGGTTACCATGAAATGGTGGAGTTCAAGATCCTTAGGGCAGTGAGGAAAGTAAGCAGCAAACTCACTACCCCAGACTATAGGAGTGCAGACTTTGGCCTCTTCAGGGTTTTGCTCGGTAGGGTTCCATGGGATAAAGCCGTGGATGGAAGAGGGGCCCAAGAAAGCTGGATAATATTCAAGGATCACCTTCTCTAAGCTCGGGACCAATGCATCCCAACAAAGAGAAAGTCAGGTGAGAGTCCGAGGGTGGTGAGGTAGTGAAATAGGTTGCTCAGGTGGAAATAAGGCTCTTGATCCAAATGCAACCCTAAGATCATTTTGGAGCCAATATACCTCTAAGGGAAAGCAGCACTGTAAGCTGAAAGGTTTTTCTGGTAGGAGTGTTCCTTTATGCAGAAATTATACAGCTATTGATGCCAATTTTAACACAGCAGCTCAGGGACAGCCTTAATGAACACAGAGCAAGTAGGAATGAGTGTATGA
Source organism: Forpus xanthops (assembly GCA_032466535.1). NCBI lineage: Eukaryota > Metazoa > Chordata > Aves > Psittaciformes > Psittacidae > Forpus > Forpus xanthops. The sequence continues at coordinate 71,083 of JASSUY010030090.1, forward strand.
GAAATGAAGGAAAAATAGAAGGGCATATCCTGGCCTCAGTGAAGTTACTGGAAATTTTGTCATAAATGTACAAAAAAATAAGTACTTTTTCCCTTTCCTCTCTTTTTTTAATAGTGCTCTCGTTAAATTGCTTCTGTAGCCAAGCAGCCTTCCTCAGATTCTTGGAGTGGCCTGGTTCATCACTGAACCCACCACCGAGAGCCAGAACAGGAGTAGTTTCATTCATGAAATCTCACTGCCAGGCATCATTAGTGAAGTAGTAGTTCTCTTTTCTCATAATTACCCTGTGCAGACATTCCTGGTGCTGTTCAGCTTCAGTTCATGGTACCTTCAAGCTAAGTGCAGCTTCATAAAAAGCCAGCCTAAGACGTGCAGGGTAAGAAGACACATGTGCAGAGCAATAATGTGAGGGCTAAATGAGAAGACAGGTTGGCAGGAGCTTATACCTGTTAGTTACCATCGGGTCTCAGGGGAGCTTTGCCACCAAATTCCATTAAAATGAGAGTTTCGACCTTTAGAAGTACCATTCAGCGGCTTGTTTTGTTAAATAACCCAGCAAAGATTATATATTAGTCTCTGACAGGGCTACATTTGGGTGAAAACCATGCTGAATTATTTATTTTGTCATTAATGTCACATAAACTGTAGTGAGGAGAATTATATGGGCTGCAAAAGTGAGCAGCGCCGCGTCAGATTCAAACAAATGGAATTGTTATTCTTCAATACCAGTTGTGGGTTGCAGCTGCTTAATGCATCCAAGAGAGGATGAGAGGTAAATGGTAAATCAATGGAAAGGTTCACACCTGAGCGATAGCATTTAAATAATGCAAGGGGTCCCTTAGCACACGATAGGGTTATTTAATGCATTAGCATTTATGGGCAGTGGAAAGACATGGAGGGAAGTGTTATGGAGGTCTTGTCCTTGTAGCTGCAAACCTCAAAGAGCTGGAGAGGAGCATACCAGGAAAACGGGGTGAAAGCTCAAATCATGCCTGGAGAAAGAGAAAACAAAGAAATCTTCATTTGTCCAGGCTAAATCTTGTTGATATTGGTCTTTGGCAAGCCTAAAAGGGATCTTTTGCTGCACAGGGCAGAGGACACAAAGGCATGGTGCTTTCTGTAATACCTGAGGCAAGGAGATGAACCCAAGGCCAGTTTGGAAATGGGGGCTCAGCTCTCTCTTGTATTGCACAAGGGGACACTTGTAAGCCGTGCTGTAAGAGTTTCCAGAACTCAGATGCTCTGCCTACCTCTTGTCAGCTGTGGACATACCATGCAGGGCATCCTGGATGTTAGCAGCTGTGCTCCTTCTTCCGTAACTCTTCATCAAGACTGTACTGATAGGACAACAGGCACAGGGTTTGAATTTAAACAGGGGAAGTTCAGGTTAGATATAAGGAAGATGTTCTTTATGTGAGGGTGGTGAGGTGCTGGCACAGGGTGCCCAGAGAAGTGGTAACTGCTCCATCCCTGCAGTGTTCAAGGCCAGGTTGGACAGAGCCTTGGGCAACATGGTCAACAGTGAGTTGTCCCTGCCCATGCTTTCATATTGATATTGGGCATTGTCGAATGTGGCCTCAACAGCAGCTGCCATCAGCTTACCAAAAGCAGTAAAACTGAAGTGCATTGGCTGCAACCCCTGCCTTCCTTCTCCAAGTGTTTTGCCACTACACATCAGGCTGGGAGAAGCTGGATTTGGCAGGGATAGTATTTGGTTTGTGATTCTTTTCATGGGACATTGGTTATACAGAGATTAATGCAGCTGCGTAAAATAGCGTAAGCTATTTGGTTTTCTGTTTTTTCATCCATGAAATTCAGAAGTAGCCTGAAAATAATGTAGTGATGAGAAATACTTTAGTGACTATATGGTGCTGAGGCACAGTTGAAATGAGCTAACAGTACTGAGAAACTTTGGTTTATTAAGTTCTTTACTGCTGTGATGGTTGAAATTTATGGCAATGGTATCAGAAATACATCTGGTTATTTTTAAGAAGCTGAAGCATCATTTATCCTACAATGGGAAACAGCAGCCTATAGGAAGACAAAACTTCTCATGTAACCTTAGGGACGATGTACCTCAGTTCATGAACGTCGAGAGAGTTGGAATATGGAAGATTTGACAGAACAACCTGCCTGCTGTAATGGTTGGATGCAGCCTTTAAACAGGTACATCAACAAGAAAGGACTTCTGACAGCTCTCAACAATAGAAAGTTTTGAATTAAAAGCATGATAGACAAAACTGTGCTTTGTTTTGTTCATGGAACAAACTCCTAATATGTAACACCATTTGCTTTAGTGTCTTCAGCTCTGACTTTCTGATAGAGCTATGAAAACTCTCTCCTATCTTCCTAGGTTTTCTTCTACCACCCACTGGTCTCCTCATTTGATTCTCTTATTGAGCAGTTGGATACTCTGAAGTTCACCCTTGGTTTTGATGGCTTCAGGGCATGGGGTAGGAGGTAAGCACAACACCAGCAGTGGGAAGTTCAGGTCAGATATAAGGAAGAATTTCTTTACTGTGAGGGGGGTGAGGCACTGGAATGGGTTACTCGAAGAAGTGGTGAATGCTACATCTCCATCAATGTTTAAGGCCAGGTTGGGTGGAGTCTTGGATGACATGGTCTAGTGTGAGTTGTCCCTGCCCATGGCAGGGGGTTGGAACTGGATGATCCTAAGGTCCTTTCCAACACAAACCATTCTGTGTTTCTATGACAGCCAAGTCTCTCAACCGTTTCATCAGTCCCTGGTTGATGAGAACAACCAGCAGATGGGAAAAGCAGGAGGGGCTCTCCACAACTACCTGGTTAGAAATCCAGTGTAGCTCCCTTTAACTATGAATTCAATGCAGCAACTTAAAACATGTCTCCACTAGTACTGCCTTTCACTGGGTTTACTTGATTAGGCTTCGCTGTTATTTATCTTCCTACTCATTTGTGTGTTGCTGTGTGCATGTGTCATACATCATGTGTGACGCATCACTAGTCATTATTCTGATGTGTTCTTTTTCCCTCTAAATCGTGGACAGAGATACTGAGCAGCATGGAGCCAATATGCAGCCAACAGCAACCTGTCAGACATGCTCTAGTAGGTGAGGATTTCACCACTCTCCATTCTGTCTGAACAGCTGCCATTTAGTCATTTTTGTTGAGAGATGCAGCAAGCTCTGTTTTGATCATGCCCCATGAACCTACAGTCAGAGTGGTTGCACGACATCAAGTTACTCAGTTCAGATAAAGTGTGATGCAGGAAAACCCTCATAAATACATTTCAGCCCAGAAGAGTAGCTCCTGAAAAAAGCAAAACCAGAATACGCTGCAGTCACAGATCTCCATTAACTGTAGAGAATGGATTCAGCTGGATTACACTGGGTGAAGCTACTTCAAGTTTTGTTCCTGCTCTAGCACTGTTACTTCTTTGAGTAAGTACTCAGTATTTATACAGCGCTTTCTTTTCTGGACTGATAGAACAGCTTGTTTGCCATAGCAACCACAATGATGACTCTGCTTCTTAGGTACCAAACACCTTCCAGCAGATGCAGATCAGTACTTAACATGAACTTTGGTACTTCTTGGTGGTTTAAAGCAAAAAGGACATGTCATATTAATGAGATGCCAAATGGAAAAAATAAGGTATGCTATAACCTCATTAACTAAGATTGCATTGTAATCATCTTCAGTAGTGCTTTTGCATCCCCTGTTGGTTTTGATTTCCTTTGTCTATGCATGCACTTAAAAATAAAGGAGTAAAAAGTCAAGATTTTCTTGAGAAATCAAAGGATGCAGGTGCAGCTGTTGAAGGATATTCTTAGGCTAGTGTTTGACAAAGACATTCTTAGCACTGCCAAAAACAACCGAAGGTGAGAGTGGATCTGTGTTTCCCTTAAGGGAAGTTCTTCTCGGGTCACAGTGATCCAGACTAAAAGGCTGCTGGATGGTTGCCTGGGCTGTCTGCAGCATTTGCAAGCACTGACTCAGTTTCCTTCTAAAGCTGTGTGTGCTGGAGGAAGGCAAGGAATCCCTCATCTCTTGGCTGACCTCTTCTTCATCTTTCACAGAAATGTTGGTGCTGTTGCAGAAGTCACAATAGGTTGCTGCTTCTTCTTGTGTCCGTACACAAGGATGGGCTGAGAGCAACATCTGCCTTCACCAGCAGGTCCCAAAGGTATTGTCTCGGCTGGGAGTTAGCCTCATTTGTTGTAGCAATGTATTGGAGTGATTTACTTGCATTGAGAAGACAGACTTTCCTCTTGCAGGTGTCTGGCTCCTCTGGCTGGAGCTGCTATACAGGCTTCAGCAGTGGGCAGCTGTGCCATTTCAGTGAGATTTCAGTGTAGGAAATGGAGAACATGGAATATTTTTCCAGCCTTGTAATGTAATAGCCAGCTTGTAAACGATAAAGGAGGAAGGGCTGCTCTGGAAATGTATAAGATGCAGGAAAGCAGGAAACCTCACGCAACCATCCTCAGGTCTGATCACACTCCCTTTGAGATCAGTTGAGGTGTCCCCAGCATTTATGCAGACACCCCTAAATGTGCTTCTCCCTTTTCCTGGCAAGCTTTTGAGCTGTTCCTAAGCTGTATGCAGCTGCAGCACCTGGGGCAGATCAGCAGCCGTGTGGATAGATCTGCAACGGTTTTTTGAGGCAAAGCATGCCAGGTCCCAAAGCTCTTGGACTTGGTAAGTACCATGATGCTCAGAGGTCTGTATCAAGCCCTAGAAATACCAATAACCAGCTGCAACTGGAAGCAAACCCAGCTCATAATCATTGCTGCAAACCAGGCCTGATGCATTTTGCTTTGTATTTGGCCAATTGTCAGTCTTTTGACTGGACAAAGTTTTTCTTAATATTCTCAGTATCTTCTTAGTCCTTTGGGGTTAACTAAGGGCAAAAAGGAAATGATTCCTCTAAATAAACTTTCAGATGAGAAAATAGGAGACAGGACTGTAGGATCTTTTTATAAAGACACAATTAAAAGTAAAAACAACCAAAACCAAACCACCAAAGAAATTCATTCAAAAGTACAAAAGAGAAGGCCTTAGTATCAATGCCTTTGTGGAAGGCTTGGCCTGCATAGCTCCAAAGCAAATCATAATCCAGTAATTGGTGTCTTTCTGCACCACCAGTTCTGCTTCTTGAAGCAGTAAATTCATCTTTGTATCTCTGTTTAGCGAAAACCTCAGGTTCTTTAAAGCAGGAGTAACAGCAATACGGGATGGCAATACAAAGTCATCTCCTTGGGCATCATGGACCTTGTGCAAGGTCTTCAGGGATGCTCTGCTGCAGAAAAGAATGAAAATTCATTATTTCTGCTTCATCTGTTGTCAGCACATAAGATAACTTGGTGCAAGGCAGTGTTCAGAAGGATTTAGCTTGCCGATGTGAGCACACTGCAGTTAACCTTGATGTACTGAAACAAAGGTCAGGGTAAGATTTAAGTGGAGATTGAGGGGAAAGTATAAGCAGGTAAGCCCTGCTTAGCAGAGAGCCTTCTTCCCTGTATGGGAGATTGGCAGTGATACATTTCATTTTGCAGGTATTTGAAGTTGTGAGAGTAAAGGCAGAGCTCAGGATAAAGTGTCAGCCTGACCTTAATCTGGAATTCATGGAGACCGGTGGTCTGGGCTAGGTTTTGCTCTTGGAAGTGTATGTTGGCTTTAATAGGACCTGTGCTGGTAGAATAGATCTGGCTATATTTGATGATATGAGTATTTGAGACTGCAGGCATGAGGTTAAGAATAGGTTTAGAGTTTGTGCTTGGGTTGAAAGCTGGATAACACTTCTGCAGCATCTGTTTTTTCTTTTAGTAAAGAGCAAGAAAGAGCAGCATGTGAGGAAATGTTAGAAATATATATATGTATTTAGAAAAATGAGAGACATTAGAAAGAAAAGAAACAAACCCCAGACGCAGTGTTTCATTTGCACAGTGAATTATCCAGATCAATTCCTGACTGAATTGAACAGTTTCATCTTGTTGAAACTACTTTGAAATCTACTCTTTTTCTCCCTTCTGCTGCTCAGGACCCAACTGTGTAATGACGGCTGGGCTTCATTGGCAGGATTCTGGGAGCCAAAGGGATTGTCTTCTCCACAGCTGATTACCGTTCGGACATCTAGAGAAAGTGCTTTTCCATTTGCATTCCAAAAATCAACTTCCCCAGCTGCAATCTTCTACTCAGGAGTTGACACCTGTAAAGGAAAAACAAGTTGTAGCTTTTGATTTTTCCACTGATATAGTAATTGTTTTCTCTGTGTAACGGGGATACCTGGAAAAGAAGCAAAGTGTTTGGTCTTTCCTGCCTGTCTGATAGGTTGTATTTTAAAGGGAAATCAAGGGATTGCCACACTTCCATGCTCCTGCTGCAAAGCTCCAGGAAAACAGATACCAAATAGGGGTTGGCTTGTGCCCGAGTTCCTGGGGCATTTTGTAAAGCCTGCTTTTCTCAAGAGAAAGAGATCTTTAATGCTGTTTTGTCTGCTTCTCCCCACCTTTGGCAATACCTACCCTGTGGAGGCAGTAGAACCCTGAAACCTTGTAAGGGTTTCTGTTTGTGTGAGCTGTGGGAAGTTCTGCTTGTCCACTGCCCCATATCTCCATCCATGAGGGCAGGCTGGGTTAAAGGTAGGGTTGGGATCCGGTCCCCTCTCTCCACAGAGTTGGCTGCAGCTACTGCTTCTTATGCTGTGCTGGAAGGTGCTGAGCCACTGATGGGGCAGAGCAGGGCTGCTGCCTGCACTGTTGTTGCTGCCTTCCTTCCTTACGCTACTGCAGCATTTGTTTTCTTGATGGGAAGAGTAATGCAGCAGAAATCGCTCTCCTTTCTGACTGTCCTTCAAGGAAAATCTTTCAGATCTGACTCTCCAGGGACTGAAAACATTGCAGGCATTAAGCAGCGTGGCTTTGCTATTTGGATAGAATAGCATAGTTTTGATTAGGTGGGGAATCGGAGAATAAAGGGATTTCTTTTTCCCAGAATTGGGCATAGAATAGCAATGTAAAAAGCTGGATCAAATAGCTAAAGCCAGTATCTTCCCCTTGAGTCTTTCTTTCGGTTCCTTTGTAGCGCATCAACTTAAAAGAGACTTAAGCTCCAGTTTCTGAAGGTTCCTGAGTGGGAGGGCGAAAAATAAAAGACAAAGGGAGTTTCACAGCTGTAGCCTCTTAGGAAATTGTGGTAACAGCCTGTCATCCTTGGAGTCCTGGCTGATAACGCTTTGTGTGTCCTTGTGCCTGTTGGTCTTTACATAAATTATCTGTTATTTAATCTGATATTTAATGATGCCGTGTGACACTGGGTACAGTGCAGTCCCTTTAGCATGTTGTCCCCCTCCTGGTACGCAGGAATGCAGCATGGATGGGGAGAAAATATGCTTTTGATTACATTTTGCTCCTGATGTGTTAATCCTCTCCGGGCTGCTGAGCTGCTTAGTCTGTTAGCTACATTTGGGCAATGCAGGCAAGAAGCCGATGTGTACACTTTCGCACGCCTGCAGACATACCTGTCCTTATTCTCTGTTCTTACAACTTGGTGTCAGAAGGAGAGAACAGATACAAAAATGCTTATTTTAACATCTCCTATGTTAAAGAGCTATTCCTACTGGATTGGCATAGGGATATGTGCTGCCATTTCTTCCAAAAAGGTGGTTTTCCTATGAAATACCTGCAGTTTCCTTCCTAGATCAAGGCACAACCATTCACAACAATTGCAGATGGGGTGAGATTCCTGCAGCCCCTTCCTCAGCACTGTTGCACTGCTCAAACCAAGCTTTGCTGATTTATTCCTTATATTTCATTTTAGAGGCTAGGCCAGGCCTAAAGGCTCTGGATGGGTGACAGGGCATGTGGGCAGAGCCACTTGTGACACGGGGGGAACAAATATGACCCCAGGTAGGGGACTGGCAAATACCTCACCCTGCACCCACAGAGCTGCCCTCAGGCACCAGCTCTGACTCCAGCTTCAATCCCACTCCTTCCCTGATCTGCAGTAACTTCTTTTAGCCCTTCATGCCACCTGCCTGGATCTTAGTCTGATTTACAAGACACAAGCTGCCAGGCTACCTGAAATATATTGATAGGAACAACACAGATATCCCCACAGATGTGGCAACAGAAGAATAGAAAGAGAAAAGAATTCCCTTGGATATTTTGTCAGGTATATTTGGTGAGGATTTATTTCAAAGGGCTTGTTCTAATCATGTCTTTGGTTAAAAGAGAGAACTGTTTTGTTAAGGGTACTTATTCTACTTCTTTTCTGTAGAATTAATATTCACATTAAAAAATACAACTTCCACTTTGCATGCTAATTTTGACCGCTTATTTCTGCTCCCTTTGATTTTTTATGAAGTTAAACCTGGCTCCCTGTAAGCTCACCATGAAGAAGGAACCTGAATGCTACTGCAAATCTGCTTGCTGGTTTCCAAAGTACCTTATGCAATATAAGACCTGAAGAGGAGGTGCATTTCCTTCAGGAAAAGAGTGAAAAAGGAGGAAAAAGGGCAAGTTTTCTTGCTTCCCTGCTTCCAGAGAAAAGCTGGAACATTCAAATTCTAGAGGCTTCACAAGAGAAGACATAATGAGCAAATTTCTGAGTATTGTAGTATCTAAATAACATCCTGGGGTTTGGCAACTTGTTTCATTATGTTTGGGGGGTTGTTGTCTTGTTGGGTTTTTTAACATCTGCAGCTGGTGGCACTGAATTGTATCTATTCTGGAATAACACTGTGGTGTAGGGTATGATGCTACAACAGGAATGGGATTCCAGAGTGAAGTGGGTTGTCTCCTTAGGGAAAGCTTTCCCACAGCACATGTCAGTAGCTCACAGAAGATGGAGCCTATTGCAGGAAAGCTCTTGGCGAGCCCTGGGGACACCCACTGTGGTTGTGTCACCCCCCTGTCCCTGGCACAGTTTCAGGATATTCCCATCACAGGTTAGATCTGGCTCCACAGTCACCAGGAAGATGGCTGTGCTGTGACTTTTCCAGCAGGCCACTGAGCAAGAGGCACCAGGCAACTGCTGCCTGCATCCCAGGGTGTGATTACTCTCCCTGGGGATATAACCATCCTGGCTGGGAAGAGCAATTGGATGTACATCGGTTGTGACATTGTGCTTGAATCAGAACCAGGAGTCAAGAAGTGTAAAGCAGCCTCTGTCACTGCTTTCCCTAGGAGAGGGTTTTGCTCTCATTTAACTACTCCACAACTTTTGCCAACCTTTTCTGCTCAGGCATCTATTGCTCTCTTGCTTCCATAATGTATCTTTAATGAGCTCTTGTACAGAGACTACCTCTGATACCTTAAGCAAAAGCCATGAAGCTATATTCTGTCTGTTCAATTTTATTCTTTTATTGCACAGAGAAAGGCACCACAACTCTAAGCAATAGATGGGGTGATCCTTGGTGAACAGAAGATGAAGCAATGGGTAAGTAGTTCCTTTATGAGCAAAAAACACGTTCAATTAGTCAAGCCTTGTGCTGCTTTGAAGCTCACAGACATGGCATTTTCAGTGTTTTTGTTACCTTTTCTTTTCAGTTTGAGCTATTACTTAGTCAAGTAGACAGTGTCAAAGCCTGATAAAACAAACTCCAACACCCTGAAGTCAAATGACGACATAATGCATCATGTACAAACTGAGCTGAGTTTATTTCCTTTCCATTCCCTTAGGTAATTTTTAATGCATCCAAGAATTTAACCATATCTGTCACTGCAGTGTAGATTCAAACAGACGTAGTTACTCCATTAATGACAGGAAAAGATGACAAGGGTATACCTTGGGTGACATGGTTTAGTGTGAGGTGTCCCTGGCTGTGGCAGGAGGGTTGGATCTCAATGTTCTTAAGGTCCTTTCCAACCCTAACTATTCTATGGTTCTATAAAGATGAAGACAGCCTGTGATTTCTGAAGCTCTGTGCATGCAGGACAGCCTGTGTTTCAATCTGGGGAAATTCTGCTGTAATTCTTCATCTTCTCCACATTTTGATGGAAAAATCAAACATCAGAAATCAATTTTGATCGTCTGTTTCACATGAGATGATTCCTTTTGAGGTAGTGTCATTTCAGCTGTATTCCATGAAGTGTAATGTTTTAGCATTCTGTCTTGCTTAGGAAAATCTGTTCTTGCCTAAATTATTTCTGTGCCACATCATCTTGAAGTATTTCAGAACAGAGCAACATGAAAAGCTCATCTTGAAGTGTTTGGCTTCTGCACCGTAGACTTCAGAGCTCTTGGTGCTATAGGATCTGAGCACCTTCCAACAGCTCATTAAACACCACGACTAACATCTGCCATGTTTTGTTTGCTTTTGCATCCTCCCCTTGGGGAAAATGCATGTGCAGTGGCATGCCAAGTGCTGGTCAGGTTTCTCTGTACGAGATTAGTTTGATTTTCATTTTTCTTCTTAAGGATGATGCATTCTCTTGAATTTCAGTGAGAAAAGGCAAGATGGAAGAGACATGTAGCACCAGAATAGCATGCAGGAATGCTTGTAGGGCTGCCCCTCAGAACAAAGCAGCATGTCCTTCCTGTGGCAGAACATGAACCAAAGGGTTACTCCTAGAAACTGTTGTGTGAGGGCTTTGGGCTTGAATTCATGCTCATTTGCCAAGGTTTTTGATTGTGTAAAGGGAGACTTTTCTGGATGGGAGGTGGTAAAAGTGGAACTATCTTGGGACTGCTGGCCTTCGTGCAGGAAGGGGCTGACCAGTTTTGAGGAAGCCTGAAACTTCACCTCTCATGTGCAAGCCCCATCCCCTTCTGCTGATGACAGTAGTTACACATCATCTGCATTGCTAACTATTGTGATTGCTCACTGTTCAATCACCAAATGAGATGAGAGGATCTCATAAGGAGCTGCACTACCTATTACTGATGCTGCTGTTTTAAATGAGGCTCATTTTGAGTTGGAATTTAACAGCACCAAACAGACTGGATGGAGGCAAAAACAGTTTAATTGTCCTGAAAGTCAACTGGATTTGCCAGTGGAATGAGGAGCTTTAACAGAGTCGATGTTAAAGCACCATGCTATTTGTCTTTTCTCTGCATGAGAGGTGGACAGTCCTCCAGCCACTTCCAAATGGGTGCGTGGCTGTTCCCACCTCCACCAGCAGCATCCTTGCTCTCTTGTACAGAAGCCACAGCTCAGTCACTCTAAAAAGACAGTCAGCCACTGGTTTTGCTGTCCTGCAAAATGGCACATAACTCTCAAATTGATCTGGGCTCATTCCTAAATCCTCTACTGACTTACTAAATAAGCTGGACACAAATTACAAGCATCCCTTGTCCTTTTCAAGCTCTCTGGCACAGCTGCCAGTACTCGCTAATTCTGGAATAAACAATTCAGGGGCAGACCAGCATTTTCTGATGAGTGGTGCAAAAAAGGCATTTTAGCAGGTAAAACAGTTCCCCAGTTGCTGAAACTGAGAGTTCCCTGCTTCCTAAATTCTCTATACCATATCCAAAGCAGATATTTTCCCAGGATTGTAAGTTTTATAACTTCTCTAATTTTATTCATTTTCTTTATCAAATATATCTCTGAATAACTAGATATGATGGGACAGAAGACTGTATGAACACAGAGTTGAGGAGGAATATGAACGTTTTTGGATGGTAGGGAAAGGAGGAAGAGACTGCCAAGGGCAGACAGTCCTTGAAGGCAGGGAGAAGAGGAGAGACAGGAGTGAATATAAATGTTGTGCAGGTAAAGGCAAAATTTAGGAGCACACTTGCTGTAAGATTAGCAAGAACAGATGCATTTACATTGCAAGTAATGCACAGATCAATATTGGCTGTTGTCAGCTCCGTCCACAGGGATCAGGAAAGGTGCCCTCTCCCACCTCAGGGGTCACCTATGTGTTTCCAGGGGTGTTTATGATTTCCAGCTGAAGGGCACATGCTGAGCCCTTGGATTGACTCCTGCTGCCAATCCTAAACCTTTTAGTGCCTATTGCAGAGCAACCTAAGCTGCATGATAAATAACAAATGGTTAAAAGCCAGCAATGAAGGAAACTAGTAGTTAACTAATCCTAATGATAATTGCTCCTAGATGATGTGAAAACTCTGAGCTACCTTTGATGGGGACCAAATTGTCTTTCAAACTCACCTTTAGATGCTTTTCATATGCCCTTCTCTCCAGCATTTTCATATGCCTGTTATTTCCACTGCTGTTTGCTGCCAGAGAGTCTGATTGTTCAGGTAAGGGGACACGTTGTCACTGACTGCTGCAGGGACAAGCATAGGCTTCCAAAGGTGGGTTTTGTTGTTATTTCTTTAAAGCAGAAATAATAATCTTATTAGCAGAAAAAAAGAAGATAAAATTGCAAACAGGAAATGGAAAGAGGAGACTCACCTGTCTGCCTATCATGATTATTCTATCAGAAGCACGTTGGCATAATGAAGGGATAATTACTAACTGTGCTGAGTTCTGTTTTCGCACATTTGTGAGAATTAGGCATGGGAGTGGGCAGGTTGTCACTGATTTTTGGCAAAGCCCTTTAACAGGCACAAAGGAGCTTAAATGCAGGTAGGAAATACTTCATTTTTTGTAGCCCACCTCCACATTTCTCTCAGGATTAAACTCACTGATCAGCAGCAAATGCGCGGAGTGGATTTATACGGGCAATGTCCAGTCATTGTGATTTGTCATCGTAGCAAAAGGGGCAAGATGGTAAGTACTGAAATACCAGGAGCCTCAAGTCCAGCAGTTACACTATCAGAAGGCTTTCTATTAACTTAGCAGCCCTCTTGCATGTGCTCACAGAGTATGAAGTCTTTCACCCAAATTTAACTTAGTTTTGCTTTGATTCCTGTGCAGTGGTTCCATGAAGATCTGTTGTTCGCCATCACAAAACCTTGAGTCCACGATCTGTTGGTAGGACAAGTTTGTCTGAAGGAATGATCCTTCCCTGGCAGTGCTCAAGGCCAGGCTGGACAGAGTCTTGGGTGACATGGTTTAGTGGGAGGAGTCCCTGCCCATGGCAGGGGGGTTGGAACTGCATGTTCTTAAGGTCCTGTCCACCCAAAGCATTCTATGCTTCTATGGGATAGTAGACTCATTTTCTCTGATCCAACTCTAATACCATATTGAAAGGCACATTCCACTGAGCAGCTTTGAAGTACAAAGGACCTCAGTCCTATGCCTTGTGCACAGTCAGAGCCTGATTTTCCAGACCTGCCATTAGCACTGGACAGCCTCTACTTGAAGTGCATGTTTTTTCCTTGTATGAGTTAAAACCATTGAGACTGTCTATTTTCAGTGATTCAAGCGTGTACATCCCATGATCTGCCTTATGAATTTGCTCCAGATTTGTTGTGCTAATTACCATTCCAGGTGGCTATGAGTTAATTAGTTAGCTGTGTGTTTCAGGGTGCACCATAACTGTATATAAATAAATCGTTACTGAATAAAAAGTGCACAGATATAATGTATTTGATGATGTGGCAGAAATGCTTTGGCTTGCATAGGAAAACTGAAATATAGGAATTATTAGTGACCATATGTAGTTCTTTACATTAATTGGCTTCATTTGGATTTGGGTTTTGAAGGTCTGGGAATAAGGAGCTTGATGTGAGGTCATTGGTTATTGTTTATAATGGCCTGCTTTTCATGTTCTTAGCTTTCAGGCCAGCCTATGCTTCATGAGAGACGATGATCTTCCCTCAGATGCTAAAAGTGAATGTGTTTGGGTTTGGATATCTGGGAAAGGTGATTCAAAGGCAATAAGACCTCCCATTGGTAAGACACCACCAATAGCTTCCAGCCCTGAGCAGCAATCCAGTGTCTCTCAAGTGTTTTCTTCCTCTTTGTCACCCTGCACAATGAAGCATGAAGGAAGGCAGCCAGATTGCGAGTGACAGCGTCCCCAGCTCTGTCTGAGATTTTTTGTGTCACCACTAAGCAGGAAGCAAAACAATTGCTCTTTGCTCCCACCACCACACCTGCAAATCCCTTCACTCTGGGCTGCTTGCTCCCCTCCATGGGTATATCCAGGCTTGAACCTATCAGCTTTTCCATTCCTCCCTCATTTCCCTGTGAGGTCAGATTGCAGGGCTGTATCTCTCCCTTGCAGAACAGTGCTGGTATCAGGGAGAAAGTGGGATGAAAGAGACAAAGAGGATCAGCAGGATGTGCACAGTGACTTTTACAGAGGCAGTTTGGTATGTCACACCAGCTGTGGACACCCACCTTGGAGCTCACTGTGGATGGGCAGGTCCATTCCACAGCTGTAGCATCCATCCCATCCCTGCAGCTAGGTCCATGTGACCAAAGCAGTGGTCACACTGCTGAAGAGCTACAGAGGGCTTTCTGGTGTTAGATTCTGTCTTGCTGATGTGTTTGTTGAGTCAGTGCCACACTGTGCATCCTGAAACACAGCCTGGGAGCCTGGGACTATTAGCACAGTTCATCATTTCAGCAAGTGCTTATGAGCCTTCAGACTGAGCCTGTTCTGTCACTGGAGTCATCGTTTACTTCAGCACAGTTTTTAAATTCATATGTGTCCCCCCCTCAGAGGGATTTTTATGCATTTAAATGAAAAATCTGAACAGTTCCCTTTTCCTGTCCATATTATGCAGCATTGCCCTTCTCTGTACTTTATCCTATTTCAGAGCTGTCACGCAAACAAACCCAACTGAAAAAAGAAATCATTAAAGAAGTGTGCATCCTATCAGCCTGGTCTTGTCTCCTCTCACTGTACGTGCAGGAAGAAATCCCTTCTCCTGCTTGCCATTCTCTTTCAGGTGTTTTCACTTCTTTCCTAGGTATGATCTGGTATCTTTCTTGCTCCCCAGAGTGTTCTGGTTGCTCCAGTTGCCCAGCAATCAATCCCCTACTCCTTTTCTCCCCACACATGTAGCATTCACTGTTCCAGGACCATGAAGCTGCTGTTTTCTAAAGTATTTTTATGTTGGTTTTTTTTTTAACTCAACTACTCCATAAGTGGGTATTCTTTTCTGTAAATATGTTCTGTACTGCTGGAACACCCCCTTTTCTTTGTCCACCTGAGTATATCTGGATGAAGCAGTCATTGTATCTTTTCTACTCCATCACTGATTGGTTTTAACATCTCTTGCTCTCTTTTGTATCATCTAAGTCAGCTTTTGAGGAAGACTCAGATACAGGCCTTCAACATTCATTGATATCATCATCATCATTAAAATGTGATTGCCAGTCTAGCTTATCTTCATCATGCCAAAAAGTTATGCTCTGGTAAGCCTGCCGCTTTTCATGTCCCTGCCTTTCAATCATTTGGCTATGCTCAACGGTCACTCTTCTGCAAGGAAAGCAGCATGGGTTCCCATGGGGTTGTCACATTAAACCACAGAAAATAAGTCCTCTGTAGAGGAAACTAAACATGGGGAGAGTGCATCCAGCTCTGAGGATCGCTGGTGGGCTGCTGCTGGTGGCAAGCGGATGTCAGTAGGAAGCATCGTTTGTTCTTGCTCTTGGCACGAGTCTGTGGCACTTGTTATTGACTCTCCTGGCCAGCAGCCGTACACCCATCTCAAACACACCTTACACCTTGTTCTTACTGCAGCTGAAGCTCTTTGTGAGAAGATACAGATGTTGGCATCCCTCTGGTGGAGAGTTTGCGCTGATCACAGGTGGAGAGAGCAAGACACTGGAGCAGATATGGGACAAGAGATCAAGGCTTTCACCTGTAATGCTTTGGTTTCTGACACCCCACAGTGATCCCTGATGGCCAATGACTGCCTTTTCCAAAAAGGAATATGTCCTGGTAACAAGACTTCCAGTTTGTGGTAAAAATAACTTACTTACTTCACAGGCCCACAGAAAAGCACCTGCCTGTACAGCAGGAGACCAGCACATTGCAGGTATGAGGTGGACATGCCAGCTTCTGTGTAGAACACTTATCAGTGAATTTAGGCTGCCCTGTCTTCACATCTCCATGGAAAACCTTGGGATTACCTTGATTTTTATCCACACAGGGAAGGTGCAATGGTCTAAATGTTAATGATTCATGCAATGCAGGCTGCTTCTCAGTTTCAATAAAGGCATTAGCCTCTTTGTAAAGAGCTGTTTTGAATTCATAGAACATTTTTAAAGTTTTTGTCAGACTATGTTTTTTCTTTTCTCTCCTCTCCTGTATCTCAGAAGAAACCAGCCTGCAAACTGGGTCCAGGCAGCTCTTCTGAGATAGAGACATCCATCTCTGTGTACGGACTGTACTTGTGAAGCAGAGCACAAAGCCTTTTTCCCCATTTAATCCATATTAATTATCTCTCTTGCAGCTCCTGTATAGTTTCCACTCAACCCAGGCGCCAAAACGTGTGCTGCTGCATCTTGAACAAACCAGAGCTTTTCACTGCACACCTGGCAAGTCAACACTCCAAAAATACAAGTAAATAAAAAGGTTTAGTGCTGAAGGATTGAAGCTGTCTCCATGCTTGAAAACTGAATGCTGTGGGACTGTGGACTAAGGCAGATATTTTTAGTGCCATCAATATCTCCTGGAGTTGATATCTCCCAAGACAGATGGTTGTTTCCCACAGAACGTTGTCAAATGTTTGCTCAGCCAAGATCAATTTTGTTCCAAGTCCTTTCCCACCTTCTGGTGAAAGATATTTCACTTGCCAGACAAAAAATTAAAGAAACAGCATGAAACCGTGTCACTCCAGAGGGTTCTCGTTCCTATAGCTCTCCTCTGTCCTTTAGCCATGCGACTGACATCTCTTTCAATGCCCATGGAACAATAGAAGATGCACTCAGGGTGGAAGCACGATGCCAAACACCAAAGGCTCAGGTCTCATGTCACAGGCTGATTTCCTCTGAGACCTAGAAGTCACTTTTCAGCCTGCCAAAGGCCCTTGCTACCACATTTTGCTGTTAGATCTCCTAAACCCAGGAGAAACCGGAGCACCTTCAACTGATCTCTTACAAAAACAATGTGGAAGGTAGAAGGAGGAACAGAAATGGTGCTGAGGAGGAGGCACAGCGAGGCTGAGCTGTGCCCTACATGGAATACATGGGAGGTATTCCCAGTGGTGCCCATTTGTAACAAATTACACTGAAGAAAAATAAATGTTCCATTTATTTTCCTTGCTGGTTGCTGTTTTTAGCAGAGCCTGACTTGTCAGCGTAACTCTTGAGAGAGTTGATACTTTCCGAAGTATAAGCTCCCTTTTAATGCCTGATTGTTAAAAGTGAGAAATTACAGCAGCCAGTGCTAGTAGCAGTTTCTGAAATCTAATGATGATTCATTCCTGGTACAGTTTTGCTTGTTTTGGCTATTTAGGCTGAAAACTGTTAATCCATGCTTGTTTTCTGGCCTGGGTCAGTAGGGTATTTCTCTCATACATAAAAATAATTCTGATTTAGTTTTGTAATTCTGAATCCTTTTGAAAATGCTACAAAATCAAATTCCTCCACACGCTGAAAGGCAAATTGGATCATCCAGAATATTCTTTCCATGCTGATCCATAATGTTTTTTGTTACGGTTGCAGAGGCAAGTAAGGCTCTCATAGAATCATAGATTAGTTTGGGTTGGAAAGGACCTTAAGATCATTCAGTTCCAACCCCCCTGTTATGGGCAGGGACACCTCCCACTAAACCATGTCACCCAAGGCTGTGTCCAACCTGGCCTTGAACACTGCCGGGGTGAAGCATTCACAAAATCCTTGGGCAACCTATTCCAGTTGGAAGGGAAATCAATTCTATGATGCCCAAAAATATTTTTCGTCATTAATTTAGTTATGAGAGTGATCTATTCACACCAGCCTGACTTCTTATGCAATCCCATGTCCTCAGACTGCTTTTGTGGGAGAGGATTTTGGGTGGAAGAAATATGCTATTCTTGATATTGTACCTCTTCCTTGAGATTTGCATGGGATTCATTACTATTTCAGTCCTACATTTTTTTAAGGATTACAGATTCCCGATCCTTAAGTCATATAAGAGGCATTTTCAGTCTCCTCCCAAACAAGCATCATGGCCATTTTCAGAATACTTTGTATATATAAACATATATTACCTATATGTATACCTAACATTACTAAATAGTTAACCTGCAGAAATCACTTTCTGTTACCTGGCAAAGTCATGTGCTAGCCTCTGTGCAAAGCCCTTTTGTATTGGGAACCTAATTGTGCATATGGATTTTTCTTAAGGCAACCTATCAATGGAAGCAAGGTCTGCAGCATCCTATTGGCTTCTGGGAGAGACTAGACATGATGATGATCAATCACTTGGTCTGCAGGTGGATTTTCACAACCACCTCTTTTAAGGGACATACTTGTATAAGGAAAATAAAGGAATGCAGCAACTCTATATACAAAAAGTAGAGTGAGAAAACCACTCACATGCACAAACTAGGATGGTGATGGTGTTAATAATTAAGCCTTATTTTGTCTCTCTGTTCCTACTCGGTGGTTGACTTTCCTCTTGCTCTTTTGGGAAGCTTTCTAGGCTGCTTTAAGCTGTGAGGAGAAAATGTTCTTGCTTTCTCCTTAAGCATATTTGTGTGCAAAGGCCAAACTCCTGCTCTCACATCTTTGCTCTGGAGTTCATCTCTCAGATGCATTAATTCATAAAACAGAGGTAGAACATCATCATCATTAAGATCCAAATTAAGCTGCCTGTCCCATGAAAGATCCCTCTGCCTGAAGCAAAACAGAACTATTAATGCATTTTTAATAAACATTGCTGTTAAAGGTACATGGAAGATATGTTGTAAATATTAAAGAGGAATTATCACCTTTCTTTTTTTCTAACTCCATAAAACATAGCACAAAAATCTCCAGGTCAAATCCCACTGATGCAAATTAAGCCAGTCCCTTTGATTTCAGCAGTTTTGCCCATTTCCTTTACTACAGCATTACAGTTTTTGCAAGAGCTCTGAACCATCCCTGTTAGGATGTTCACAAATGTTCAATTACAGACCTATGCCATAGTCAAGTTATAGCCCTACTTGAATGGGAACAGAGCAATTAGAGAGAACATTAATGAATATTTAAAGAGATGCTGTAGTCTCCTAAATCTCCCTGCCCAAGGCAGGCTTAACACATAATGTGGTGCTCGACTTGTGCATCCCTTGTAAGTGATGCTGGCCAAAGGCTGGGCGCAGGCTCTGTTGCCGTGATCTCCCAGCCACGTTGCCTGCCAGGCTGTTATCCCACCTAGTGGCTGCAGGCTGCCTGCTCTCCCTTTGCACAACATGCTTTTTTCCCATACTGGTGAAACAAGTTTGATGTACTACTTTAGTTAGCAGTGAATATGTGTTCAAATTGCTTAGTCAGATGGTCAAATGCATGTCCTTGCCTTAAGTGCGTTATACTAGGGATGAGTTTCACACTCGGGTGGGTATTCCCATCATCCAAATTTATATATCAAATAAAGATGCTTGTCTAATACAGTGAGCATTCCAGTGTAAGTGCTCTGTATCACTGTTCTTATTTATGTGTGTATCTGGCTCTTAATTTGGGCACATCGAGATAATGTGAGTAAGTAGCTTCCTGTCCCTGCTTGTGGGACCAGCTCAGGTTTCCCTAATGGTACTCAGGAGTTCATTTTATCTTCTCAGCTGTAGATACACAGATGTTCACAATACAATATGCACTGTCCATCCACTTCACTGTCATCCTACGGTCTGACTGAAGCCAAAAGTAAAAAAACCTATTGCCTTCCAAAGGAATGGGATTCATGCTAAAATTTTCAGTTTAATGGAAATGTGTTATTAAAATAAGGTGCTTTTGAAAATTTTCTACTATAAATCTCCTTGAATCACATAAAAAAAGAAAAAAATCTATTGAAATGTATTTAGGTGGCAACAAAGGAAAAGAGGTTGCTAAAGTACTACAAGAAACTACCTTTAATTGAACTGGAATGACATTTGTGCTAAGCTTTTAAGGTGGAGCTCACCTATGAAATCCTTTATTGCTTCCTTCCCTCCTTGTTCTTTGCCCCCTATTTCTATGCCATGTTTGCTCTGTTACAACCTTTCAAAAGATGCTTTACTGTCAAAAGAGGTGAGATCTCTCCCCTCTTAATTCTTTAAGTTTCTGCAGTTCTTAAATGAATGTGTGACTAGAATTGACTGGATGGTCCAACACTTAAGGTCATCTTGGGTACCCAGAGGAGCCTCTTTATTCCTTTCATGATCTTTTTTCCCCTTGTTTTGATGTTAGCCTTGCTTTGTGAGACTAAAGAAGAACTCAAGGGTAAGGGCAGCTGAAGTTCCCAGCATGACCCTGAAGAGTGTCCACTGCTCACTTGCAGAGCAGAGATTTGGTAATGAAAGTCATCCCAGTAAGTAATGATGAATCTTTATGGTTTTATACAGAATAAATGCCTTCTTCTTCAATATGCAGAGCTATCAGAATTGGTTTCACGTGTAAACCAAAAACATTGTCCCAACCATCATGTTTACTAAATAGGTCTCAGTATTTAATTTCTGTTTCATTGAACAAAACATAAGGGAAGGAATTGCTTCAGCCTGCTGACATTTAAGTGAAAGCATTCCCTCCTGTGCTGTCTCTCCCTGTGCACTAACAGAAAACATTCCCTAGAAAATTCAGAAAAGGCACAGAAAGCTTGATAAATTCTTATTTTCTTTCTGTGCTGTATTTTTATATATACATACATAACGTGGTGATGAAATTCATTTGCCATCAATATCATACTCAATTTAGTAGTCAGCTTCTTCATGCAGAAACCCTATACTTCCTTTCCCTCATGCTTCCTGCAGCCGGGGAAGCTATTTCCCTCGGCTCCCAATTAGCTGCCTAGCCAAGCTGCCTTGCCTAAACCAGGTCAGATATCCATGATTCCCTTCATATTTTCTTCATATTCCCTTCCCTTACTGCCTGCTACACTTTAATTTACATTTTCAGCAGCATACCTACAAGTGGTGTACTGCCTGGTTACATGGATCAGTGAGCCCATTGCAGGGTGCAGGTGCCAAAGCTGTTGCTGCCATTTGTCTGCAATTTTCCTAGGGCCACGGATACTCATGAAGGCCATGGATGAGAGGGATTTCCCATGGCATGATGGAGCCTGGTTGCAGTGGTGCATCCAGGGTAGAGCTGAGTATGGTGCTGGCTTCCCCACTGGCTGCAAGTCAGTGTCAGGGCACAGGCATTCCCAAGGAAGAGTAAAGGGGATAATTTCTATTACTGTATTTCATCATTGTTATTTAAGTCTTGTGGGCAGCCCCTCGCTATCTAAAACTTATTTCTAGACAGATTCTGGTACTGGACTCCCACTTAGCTGATAATCAGCTTCTAAAAGTGATTGCTCTGGAATTAATGACACAGGGTGGGGTTTTCACTTAGTCACACAACCTAGACACTAAGGTACACCAGATTTACCAGATCAACTCATGACAGGATTATTTCCTGCCTTCCAATAACACTGCAGTCTGACATCATAATCCTCAGACTAAAAGCATGACCTTAAACCCGCAACACTTCATGCGTGTTGCAGGTGATGCTCCCTGTGCAATAGCCCTGTATTTTGAAAGGTGAACTCTTAAACATACCTGAATTACAAAGGTACAAGGAAAGAGTAACTGTGCTGTCTTTGCCTGGCCTGAAAGGCAGGAAACTCCTGAGTGTTAAGAGTTCATTGGTCTAGTTTCTGTCTAATGTGACTGGACTATATGGGGGGGGGGGGGCTTTTATTTTGTTTTAATTTAAGAAAAAGAATTTGCAGGCTGATCCACTTTCAAGTTCAAGCCAATGCAGGATCCAGGCACAGGAGTCCAACACACACATAATCAAGCTATCTGTATCTTCATTAACAGACAAGAAAAGCCATTACTGGTTCTAAAGCGCTCTGCTTTCATCTTTTGCATAGACCACATAGATGGAGATAACTAGGGAGATGCCTGAGAAAAAGAGCAATTACAGTTAATCAATAATCCTCACTTGGCAGCAATTAAAAGTCTGAATAAAACACTGAGAAGCAGGCAGGCAAGGCAATGGCAAGCCATCCATCAGCTATCCTGAGCCATTTTGCAGATCTCAACTAGAAGAAAGGCGGAGTTTTTAATTAAACCATCATCTGAGGACACCATTGATCCTTCATGTTAGACAATTTAGAGTGCAAGAAACTGCTTTGAATGGCCATAATCATAAAAGATGTGTTTGTTTTCCCCCCCGAATGAGCCCCTTGCCTGGCAACAAGAGATGATTCTGCTGAAACAATATGAGAGAGCTCTCTGCTTTTAAATGATCTAATTTCCATCTCCTTAGCTGACTTAATTTAGTGCAGTAACATATGTATTTGTTTCCAAATAAAAGCATTTGTAGTTAATATTTCCTCTATAACTTTATCCCCTGTCCCAAGAAGATAAGAACAGTGAGTTATGGTTCACCAGGGCTCATGTATCCATGACATGAGGAACTTGAGCAGTTTGAAGTGCTCTCATTCCAACCAAGACACAAATTTCACTTATAGTGATGCCAACAGCTTTTTGCAGGCTCAGCCCTGGGGGTCACTCTTGTGACCCCATGGGTCTTGAAGGGGCAACACCAGTGGGTGCATCCTTAGAGAGGTCTCCTGCCATTCAGAAGTGATGGCTGATTGCTGGTTTTCCCTTTCAAGGCTTCAATTCACTGAGGATGCTGAGGGGCTCTCAGATCACACAGCAGCTGGCCAAGGTTATGGGGAAGTGGACTTGGGGATGGACTCAGGGCTGCCCAATCTGTCTTATTAGAAGACTTAAGTGGCCTCAGCTGGTGGATTGGGGTGTTCTAAGTGTTTTTCTGGGTAGAAGGAAGATGGTATAAAGCTTGGAGATCCACCTGTGCTGTTGGGAGTAAGTTTGATGGGGGTGTTTTGGTTTTATTTGGTGGTTTTTTGGGGGGGGCTGGATTTAGCATTCTCCACTTTGTTGTAATAGAGCTCATGGTTTATTCAGTCAGAGAGCATTGTGTGCTGTGTCTGGGGCCTAAGTTAATAAGAGTTGTTTGCCAGGAAATATGAGTGTTACCTTCTGTGTATTAAAATCAGAGGGACTTAGCTCTGCCAGAGCTTTATAGAGCTAAAACCATGATGGTGGTAGAGATGTTCACATCAGGCTTGATGCTGGAATTGTGCTGTAGAAGGCTGGTGCAAACTGATGTTTGGCTTAGGTGGGGATCTGATCTCTGTTCCCTGACTCCCCAAATCCGCTCAGAGGCACACAGTGGGTTAGAGATCTTTCATCTTCTTTATGAAATATATACAGTTGTATTGGAGCTGGTGAGACTGCTCACAGGAGAGAGAGAAAGCATTCATGCAAGCATTTGCAAGGTGAGGTATTTGACCTTTCTCTGCCTGATTTCCCTGCCCAGGTGTACAGCAGAGCAGTGAACATGACCTACTTGTGTCAGAAGGGAAAGATATTTGCAGTGTCTATCTCTAGCCAACTTGGGCATCAGAGATAGGTACCTTTCAGGACACATATATCTCTTTTCCTTGTAATGTGCACATGCATTAGGTGCCTGGGGCAGCCTGAAGCAGTTGTTATAAATTGCTACATCTGCCCCTTCCTCCCCAGTGAGTCAAGCTCCCAATCTTTGGCCAGGGAGCAGGTTTTGCTGTCAAGAGGCACACAGGGATTACAAGCCAAGCCAGTTACCTTTCCATGTACAGGTGCTAAATGGCTCCTGCAGTACAAGGGATACCGAGGGCTTGAGTTGTGTACTGCTAATGTACAAACTATGAAGCATTTGTGCTTCTGTGCCTCTTGCTTTGCCTGAGCACACAGCTCTTGGTGTTGATAGCTGTCTCCATCCCAACTCTGAACTTTGATTAAATGAGCATTTCTCCCCTTCAGGTTGCACCTGACTGAAGTCCCATTAAATTTGCTGCTGGCAGCCCCAGGGCTTTTCCAGGGCTAATGAGTGAAGAGCAGGATCCAACTGATGATGAGTCCCTTATTGTGCTTGTAGGAAAGAAAATGCCTTCTCTGAGGACTGTGACCAGCAGGAGAAACATAGCCAGTTACAAAGACAAACTAATTGAAAGGAAAAGACCTCTCTGTCTGATGTCCTTGTTTTCTGAGCTAGGACAGGCTAGCAACCAAAGGACAGTTTTCTTTGTCCTTCTTTTGACCAAAAGAGTTGTGCCAATGTCTGCATCCTGAAGAAGTAACAAGGTTTTGGTTGTTCTGAGATCTTAAAACATAGAATCATAAAATCAGTTAGGTTAAAAAAGACCTTGAAGATCATCAAGTTCAACCCTTATCTAAGCGCTGCCAAATCTACCACTAAAGCATGTCGCTAAGATATGTAAACATGAAAGCACGTGTTTAGCCTTAAAAAGATGGAATAAGGTCCTTGAGATTCAAGGTTTTAAGTAAGTTTAAGTCACTTGCTCGATTATAAATCCATAACAGCAGTGAAGCAGGAAGGATGTGTAAGGACTGGCTGCAACACATCCCTGGATGTGGCCTTGTTGAGTCTGGACTAGAAACTTGGAGGCAGTGCTCATATGCAAGGATGGATCCAAAGCGTTGGTAAATGAAGCCAAGAAATCCTTGCTCTGTAAGTCTGGTCCAGGAAATCTCTGTGCTGACATCTTTTGGAGTCTTCTAAATGCTAGTCCCTTAGGTCCTGAAGAGAGTCTCTGCACTCCTTCCTTTGCAACAGGACAAAGGCAGGATACTGAGGAGCTGCTAGATCAATATATAGCTTCTTCTTCAGTTCATCCTTCCCTCCCTTGGGGGTGGAAAAAAGGACAATTAACCTAAAGATCACCCAGGGTCTCCAGCTTGAATCTCCTGCAGAGAGCGAGCAACTCTCAGCATATATAAATCTCTCCCTGCTTGCACACATCGATGTTTGCTGCTCCAGGATGCTGGCCTGTATGCCCTTTAGTTTCTCCAGAGAAGCTTGCAAAGTCTCAAAAGGCATCAAGAGAATGGTGACACTTTCCACCATGTGTGTATGGTTTTTATCATCTCTGGCAGAAGCCCAAGATATGCTCTCAAAACATCAGTGATGCTCCTGGCTTTCT
Organism: Forpus xanthops; assembly: GCA_032466535.1. Taxonomy (NCBI): domain Eukaryota; kingdom Metazoa; phylum Chordata; class Aves; order Psittaciformes; family Psittacidae; genus Forpus; species Forpus xanthops. Next base: position 96,033 of record JASSUY010030090.1, read on the forward strand.
CCTCTTCCTTTCTGCTTTGGTGCAAAGGTTAAAGCAAGTGCCAGGTTTGCTTATAACAGGCTTAAAAAGGAGCAAAACTCCAAGGGAGCTTTGCCAGCAAGCTTTGCTTTCCCACCCAGCAGGCATGAGCCATGTGGCAAATTGTTTGTTAAATTGAATCTCACGTTCTTGCGCTCCAGCAGAAGCAAAACAAGAGGTGCCACAATTACAGCTTCATTCCCTGATTACCTGCCTCAGCGTGGCAGCAATAAGCATTCACTATTTGTCTCTGCACAGCCAATTCATCTTTAAACTGAAACGGCATCTTAATTGTATCCACTAATAGTCAGCTTCAATCAAAGCTCACTGTGAGTTGCTCCTGCTAGACTGGCTGGGGATCCTAGAACTGGCTTCTGGTGGTTAAGGAACTCAAATGAGATCATTGTGGTGTTATTTATGTATATGATCAGCAAGGTGGGGGGAATGCTGACAGCTGTATAAATTCTGGGGCATCTTTATCACTTGGTATTAGGCCAGAGGAACAAGACAGCTGGGATTTATGGGTTGGTGCGTGCGGCTCCTTTTTATGGCTTTTGCATGGTTTAGGCAGAGCTGGTTTATGGGGGGGGGGGGCTTGTGTTTTAATTTTACAGTTCCTGTTGATGGCAATAGTCATAAATCTCCAGGTGTTTTGTGGGGAGGCTTCAGCTTTCAATTGTTGGTGTAGAGACTGCAAATGTCAGCAAGCAGAGTAAGAGCAAAGCCTTTCCCAAGGCAAATGTTTGGGAGTGAGAGCCTGATGGATGTTAAACCTCTTGCCGTGCTGTGGTAGGTTGAGATTAAATCTACAGGCTCTCAGGTTCCGCAGCTAAGCACTGAACTGAACTATTTCTCCTTCTTGAAAGTCCTGGGGACTTTGCTCTGGGGCACCAGGAGGTGAAATGAGTGTGCAGGGCCTGAACTGGGTACCCATGGTTGTGACATGGTGGGAGCAAGATAGGGTCAGTGGATCCCATCAGGAGGTGAGGGTTGGGAAAGTCCAGCTTAACCTAGAGAGGGACAGAACATCTCTCCTGTATCTGCTTTTCCACTCCATTAAATGACACCAAAGATCAATAGCAGACAAATTACACTGGTGGCCAGTGCTAGTTGATGATTTTGTTCTTTATTACCACTTCAGATGCAGTGCTGCCACAGAGGGAGAAGGATGAGACCAGTTTAATTTCTCTTCTGGACAGTCATTACCCAGGTATGCAAACCCTGCTGCCAGATGTGCATCAGTGGACCAGTGTGAAAATCAGGGCTTGTTGCTTAAGCTTCTCCTATTGGAGCACTTCAGCTCCCTTTGCAAACTCTTGAGTGCAAGTGCAGTTCAAAGGCTTTAAGGTTGTGCTGAAGAACCTAATACAGTGACAAAAGAGAAGGTTTGCTGGAAGAGATGCATTGATTGCTAGTGCTATATGGTGCTGCAATGCTTAAAACAAAAAGGCAAGAGCCTCAGGGCACAGCAAGGTGCTTCTCAGCAGGAGATAGGCAAAACTTCCTGTAGAAACCTTAATGTCCTTTCATAGAATCATAGAATAGTTAGGGTTGAAAAGGGCCTTAAGATCACCCAGTTCCAGTCCCCCTGCCATGGGCAAGGACACCTGTCACTAAACCATGTCCCCCAAGGCTCCATCCAACCTGGCGTAACACTGCCACAGATGGAGCATTCACAACTTCCCTGGGCAACCCATTCCAGCGCCTCATCACCCTTACAGTAAAGAACTTCCTCCTTATATCTAACCTGAACTTCCCCTGTTCAAGTTTTAACCCGTTACCCCTTCTCCTATAACTACAATCCCTAATGAAGAGTCCCTCCCCCTTTCATGCCACAAACAAGGTTTTGAGACTTACTGAAGGATGATTTCTTGATTCTCAGCACTCTGGAAGCTTCCCCTTGCTGCTCCGTTGACCTCTGGGAGTTGGAAAGAAAAGCATTTGTGTACCACTCTGACGGCTCAGATTAAGCCACTTCACTTTGACTCGGGGGTGCAAATAAATACCTGTGTGCCCTGCATGGCCTCCCCCCTGCTGGGGATTCCTGCTGCAGCTCTGGCACAGCTGGAAGTAAAAAGCACTTCCACAACTAAATAAAGCTGCTTGGAGGTTTCCTCCTTCCTCTGTCTGCCAGCATCTCCCAAGGACAGATGATGCTCAATAGCTCTGTTCTCTGCCATAAACTTCACTCCTCCTTTTTGTATGGTTGTAATGGTGTACGATCCCTTTTTGCTGCAGGAAACTCCTTTCCTTGTTCCCGTGTGTGTTACCCTTTACAGCTCTGCTTTCTTAGCACTGAACAGCTGTATCCTCCCCTGTGCTTTTTCTTCTTTCCCCTATACTCGTGGATTACTTTGCGCAGCACCCGGCTCCCCACTGTGACCTGCCTGTGATTCTTGGTCCTTGCCTCTTCCAAACACATCTCCTGTTGTCTCCCGTGCCTAAAACCATTCATTTTCAATGTGTTGGTGAAAACTGCCAAGCACCAAGCAAGTCTGTTGTTGTATAGACTAAAACAATAGGTTTTCTGTTAGATGAGTGCAAAATTAACATTGGCAAAGGTTTTTATCTTGCTCCTGACAGCAATGCCACTAAGTACCCTGAGGCGGTACCAATGGCTTCTCCAGTCTTAGAGTGTGATTTAGGCTCTGACTTAGCAAAGCACCTTGTTTAAATTCATCAGAAAAGTAAGTCAATCCCTTCAGTGACTGCACTTCAGATTGGGAGCAGGAGACCTTGAGAAAGTCAGGAGCCAGGACTGTAGAGCTATTGCTCAGTAACACAGTTTGTCCTTCCCTGCTTGGGGATCTAGCCCAGTAGAGGGGCTGCAATACTCCTCCCATGACTGTGAGATCCCATGCATGGGGCTGAGTGGGATTCTACTTGAAGTATCTACAGGATTGCAAACTTGAGGCCAAAGTTCAGCTGCTGATGGCTTTTCAAAGCAGATTACATGAAGGCATGATGATCCACAACAAGAAAAAGAGTTTTGTCACCTTATTTGCGTTTCTGATGCCAGACACACCAATAAGCAGCAGAAATGTTGGACAAAGACCAGAGGAGTTTCCAATTAGCACATTAAACAGACCTACCGACTGTAGGATCAAAAGAGAGTAGGAAACGAAACACCCTGCAATGTGACCGTGGCTCTGTGTCGGTGATTTGATTTACACTAACATTGAAGACTCATAGGAAGCTGGTGTTGCCTTGTAAACTCCCTCTCCTTTCATGTAAACTGCTTCCCACAGTCTGGCACAAACAGATAATTTCTCTCTCTTTTTGTAACTGCATAATCTTCAGGATCTGATTCCTGCCTTTGCTGTGTACTCACTCACTGCTAAACAAGCTTCTGTACGTGTGCCAGGCAGTATTTTGTTGACAAAAATCACTTTGTCACCAAAATTATGTGTATGCGCCTGATGAAATGCCTCTAACTGCCAGAATGCTTTTAGCCACATGAATTTACTCAACTGAATGATATTGGGTGGATTAAATCAAGAATTTCATCAGTCTCTTTCCTCTAAGTAAAGAATTGAATTGATCCTCTCTGAAGTTGGACAGACCTATAGAGTCATGCATGTTTATTCAATAAATAAGCCTACCCTGGCCTGAAACTTGGTGCAGCAGGACACAAAGGTGCAGGAGAAACTTGTATTAGGGGTTGACGAGCTCACTAATGTGGTGGGGTCAGGACTGAAGTTTTTCCATGAGATATAGCACTATGTGACTTGGGTTTTGATCACTGTCTCTGTGGTCATTGCTGCAAGGGGGGAGGATTGTTCTCCCCATGTGACTTTCATGATGGAAAATGGTGCCTGGAAATAAACATTAGGAGAAGGGTGTTAAAAGAATGCAAACCCCAGAATAACAATACATATATTGTGTTTTCCACACTGTCTTTGGGATTTTTCCATTTAATTATCAGCTCTCCTGAATGCTTTCCTAATTCAGGCTTAGCTGTTGCTCTGTGGATAGCAATGCTAAAGCAGGTGTGTGCTCTGCCAATCTCTTCTGCAGCAGCTCTCTTTGCTTAGTGGTAGAAGAAATTGGGTTTGGGGAAGGAAAGAAAGAAAGAAACTCTTGTTCTTTGTACCCAGAGAGATCACAGAGACTGAAACTGCTGCTTGCTTTTTGTGTATGGCAATGACTATGGCTGTCATCTGCCATCAGAAAGCCTCAATTTCGCTCTTGGGTCCTTCTGCAGCTGGATGAGGGGTGAAGTGGATCCCCCAGCATTAATCTCTGCTGGAACATTACATACAGTTATGATAGTAATAATGGTGATGACTCAAGTTATTATTCCTTTGGCTATGTTCAGATGAGGCTGTGAAAGCCTTTTAGACCAAGAAGTAAGAACTGATCCCCTGTTCAGCCATGGTCCGTCTCATGCCAGTGTAATGCAGTTTATTTGAAGTATTTCTCTTCTTTTTTTCCCAGGGAAATGAATTCAGAGAAATCAAGGCACAAGGATTCTGTACCTGCTATTCCTCGTGTGGCTGCACAGCCAGGGCAAACCCACCTGTAAGTTCATCTAGGAATGATGCCCCTTGATGAAATTCCCATCTTGCTTCTTGCTGCTGCTACCTCTAACAAGGTGTTATTTCTATAATTGCTTATATTTGGTGTTTTGAGTAGGATTTACTTGCAGTTTTTCACAGGGACCCCTCTTCTGTGTGTGGGCTCCTGTGCATGTCCCTCTGTCTGGGACACGCACAAGGACTTCACCCCATCTCCCTTCTTTGTTTTGACACGGCAGGGGATGCATTCCTGTAACTAAGTGGTACATAAGAAATGAATGGTGCATTAGTTAGCTGTTAACTGTGAGTTGTAAGGCAGTATTTTTATAATTAAAACCCCGAAAACACCACCAGGAATGTTTTGAAGTTAAAAAACCCCATTAATTTTAAGTCTACTATTGAGCAAAGACAAATGTATATATAGTGTCAGAGCTGGTGCTTCTTTCTGTTAGGGTGTGCTTTTTTTTTTCCCTTTGCCAACTGATTTGTCTGTAAAATAAACAACCAGTGTTAAAATTAAAGCACATTAATATAGCTGATTAGTAAATAAAAAGGAGAGTTAGCCAGACAGAGCAGAAACATAAATAGAGACCAAATGTTATAATATAATGAGAGATGATGCTCCTGTTTAGAAAAAGACTATCGTTCCCCTGTATGCTTATAATAACAGAGCGGTGGGAACATGGGCTGGTGGTGCAGCAGAAATGTCATTGCCTAATACTGCTGATATTGGGATAAATCTATTTCTCATAATTTGATAAATCTGATACTCATAATTCTTAAAAGTATTTTGAAATAACCTGCTTGAAGGGTTTCCTGGAAACTCTTCTCACAAAAGTTTATTGGGTTGAATTGTGCTGCAAATCTACTGCCTGGTGGGGGAAGAAGGGAGTCAAAGCTGCCATCACTTCCCCTGCAGAATACCCACGTGTGTGGAGGTGGTTTGAGGTTTTAATAACCCACAGTACAGAGATGGAGAGGTTATGGTCACAGCCATGTAATTTGGGGGATGTGGCTGAGCGTTGGTGCTCCCCTCTAAGGAAAGCTTGTGGATACATATTAAGATAGAGATTATTCAGTACAATGCACTTGAGCTGCATGGGGAAGAATTAATTGACACCTAGATATATTGGGGGTAGAGACGGTGACAACATATGATAAATGAAGAGCGCAGCAGTGAGAGCAGATGTATGCTGGAAGGACAGCATGATAAATGTGCATCTTGATATTTACAGTGCCTAAGAAAACACTCCCAGTCTGATACCAGTTCAGTAACGGCAGTCATGTTTGAGTACAGTGGTGACTTGATTGATTCAATTAGCTCTCATTAATGGCATTGAAGATAGTTCAACAACAAGCAACAGAGAGTCTTGCTGAAGTGTTGCATGTTAATTGCTTGATGATTTGTGTTACAGGATGGCTCTTCTGCATAAGTACAAATAAGATGGTAAGTTGTTTGGAAACACTGATGTCAATCGTTGCTGTGAGAGGTGAGGCTGATGTCCGGGCTGGCTGTATCATCCACCTTCCCCCTGCCAGCACAGGCTCTCTGTGCCCCAAGAAGGTTTCTAGCCTCTGACAAGGCTCTTGCCACAACCCACAAAGCTCCTTCCCCTGTAGCCCCCTCTCCACTCCCTTGAATAGAGTGGATTTTGAAAATCAATATCCTCATTAAAGCTTATAAATTATTCTTTTGATATATATTGACTCTGTGGAATGAGTGAGCTAGCCCAGGGAAAATAAAATAGCCCCTAAGGCTCTATCTACTCAAATATATTTGTTTTGTTGTTTACCTTTCTCATAATAGCATTTTCAAATTCAATTTAGTGCTCTCCAAACCAACTTCAAAATTATAAAGTTTAAGCAAACAAGAGAATTTATTTCCCATATTTTGTTGTTTCATGCAAGAAATAACTAAACTTGACATTGCCTGACCTAAGTGGCAGTTACCTGCCTCTACCCTGGACTTCACTGCTGTTTATAGCTCTCCATGTCTGACCTGGCATTTTCCATGCCCAAAAGTCTGCCTCAGGCTGAGCTCTTTAGAGATATCGTTGATGTCTCAGGGAGCAAGATAACAGTGAGAAAGGACGGTCTGTTTGTATAGTAAAGTGATTGTGAGGTATTTATTTTCCTCTTGCAAGGGGTGAGGAGGGGGAAGCAAGCTGAGGGTGAACACAGAACATGGAAACATGGGATAGTCCATAAGAGTGGCTCTGTGGTCTGGATGTGGGGAGCAGTACAAGTTGCATGGTACTGTTTAATCCTCCTGTGCCTGAAGAGGGGAAGGCTGGGGCAGAGAATGGAGGTGGGTGAGTCCTTTCTGGGATGTAATTGCCAAGGGGTGATATAATTCAAAACCATTGGTTTTCAGGGAGTTAAACCCATCCAGGCTAACCATAAATCTGGGGTTGTGTGTCTTTTGTAGGCTTTGCTTTGGGAACTTGACAGCTGTTTGACAGGGGAATATTTGTGGGTGATGTTATATGCTGCTAGCAGAAACCACGACAGGACACCCATCCCAGTGGGGGGATCCCCATGCAGGGTGCAGTTCATCACCAGATAACTGCAACTTGGAGCAAGTGCTTGTAGAAATGCTATGTTTGTCCTTTAGAGGAGTAGCAGAGCTTCATTCTGGTCTTCAGGATGGCTAAAAGAATGGGAATTGACAAAGCTATGCTGTGTTTGCATTTCTATGTGAAAACTAAGACACTGGATCTGTGAACGTCTAGAGGAGGTGTGTCATGACACCTCCATTCTTCTTTTCAGGAGCTGTGATGCATTATAGCACTTCAGGCAGATCTCATTTTACAAGTGAAAGGCTGCTTTTGTCTTCAGTTCTGCTAGCCACAGACAGCAAGACCTCTGTCTGAGGGTCAGTCCCTTGATCTGCCTCAATGCAAGCCAGAGAAGAGGAGAGCAGAAGGATGTGTCTGTTCCACCAGCACTCTGGCTGCAGAGACACTGTGAGATGCTCCTTTCTCAAAGGCCAGAAAGAACCCTAAAATATCTTTCATGAATAAGGATTAAATCCCAGCTGGAAGCTCACCAGCAAGGTCAGAAATACCCAGGCTGGTTGGACCTATCTTTGAGGACTGGATGAAACCCAGAGGTGCTTTATGCTGGATTTCTGCTCTAGGTGGGATCTTTCCTTTCGAAAGCAGTTTAAAATGCTATCCTTCACAACTGAGTTGTCCAGCCTTGGGGCAACTGAAATCATTTGTGGGCTGGGCTCAGTGTCCCTCGCCTGCACTGTGTGCACTACGTGTTCTCTCTGTATGCACCAGCCTCTGCAGGTTAGTAGGAAATATCATGCAGCTATTCACCTCCAATTGCAAGGCAGCATCATTCAGATGTATCTGGGGATGTTTTTTTATGGAGAATTAATGTAGAAAAACCTAAAAAACCTTTTTGTTACTAAGGCACCCCTTATCAGCTATCCTCACTGAAAAGCTGCTCCCTTGTGAACAGCACACACTGATAGAGAACCCTTAGGTGAAATGCAGGCTGTGCTTCCCAAAGTAACCACTCTTCCCCATCTTTTTATACCTTTTTCCACACCCAATGCCTCATTTGTCCCACCACCTCTGAGCACAGCTTATATACTGGTGTGAGCTCTCCATGCTCTTGACAAGCTAGGGCTTTCTGGACTGGAGGCTGTGTCATGTTCAAGTCTTTTGTCTTTGACCAACATTCTACATATACCATAAGAAGTGTTTTTGTACTGTGAGAAAATGGCTTGTGACAAATTGTTATTGTGGCCAAGCCAGGAAATTTGGGCTATAGTGACAGAACTGTGGGACATCATGAGGTCATTCCTCTTCAACCCATAAGGGATGATGCCTCCACCTTTGCGTAAGGTTTGGGAGGAGCAATGGCTGTTGCCTCTGTGGGGCTGAGAGAATGCAGTTATTTCATGGGCAAGAAGAAATGCAAAATGGTACTTGTATTGATGGCAGAGAGAAATCAGGTTCTGTATTTATGGATGCAGCGTGGAGTAGTTACATCTTCTGCAAATTATACCTTCTGATTATGCAGGTCACTGAACTTTATTTAACCTCTAGCTTTGGGAATGTGATGGCATTAAGAGAGGGCAGGGAAAAGAGTTTCTCTCCTTGAAGAAATGCGTAGATGTTGACCTTCTGTTTTGCCCTCAAGGCAAACAAGAGATGACAATGAAGAGGTTTTGCAAAGGCAAAAGCCACTGTTTTCAATTTATTGAAGCTTTTTCACTCCATCAGGTTGTTTGGATATTAAGATTAAAGTGACTCCAATAAAATAAGCTCCACAATTATTTCCCAAATGTTATTTCTGTGAAGAGCACTTTTTTGGGGGAGAAGCCCATGTGATGGAAACTTCCCACTTGATCTAAAGATCACCAGGTTATCTGTTATGGGGAGGGACAACAGAAGCCCAAGCACAGAGCACTGATCCTTATGGCTGCACTTCCAGCAATGCTTGGCAGTGACCATACATAGCCACAAGCTCAGATTGGCTCATTCTGGGACAGTGAGGACAAGGGATCATCAGGAACCAGGAATCTCTCCTCTTTAAATATTTCAAAGGCTAAACGCTTGGGTATTGTTAGCGGCTTTTTGTATGTTTTTATCCATGTGACCTTTCTTGTGCAAAACAACAGGATTTCTGCACAAAATCCATTCTGGAAAAGAACTTGATCTTTATGAGTAATGCAGCCACAGCTGAGCTTCCTGAGGTGTAACCCTTTCACAAACAATTCTTTTCTAAAGTGCAGTCCCTTGGTTTATAGATTTGATGAGGAGATAAAGTGCTGCAGATGGCTGCTTTACACCCTGTGCCCTTTCTGCACCCAGTGTGAGTGCTGCGCTTTTCCTGAAATTGTCTCCAGTCCCGTTCGAATTCTATGGAGAACTTGTTTGAATAATAACTTGTCTAAAGAAACAAATTTCATTATCTAGGAACAAAAGCACCCCTGCCTTTCAAAACATACAACCTGCCTGTATGACACACAGGCACCCTCTTTGAGCAGGAAGGGTATGAATCTTGTAGCTCCTGACTTGAGGTTGTTTGAGAAGGACCTTGGCCTTTAATGCTGTTCAAATACTGGTATTAAAAGCCCTCTTTTGACATTCCCTGCTTAGCAAAATTGTTTGTTAACTGCTGGGAGGGAGGTGTTGCTCATCACTGTATCTAGGGAGTTATTAGCAGGATTAGCAATTTACAGTAGTCTAAGAATAAGCATCAAATAGAAGTTGTTTGAGAGCTGATATTGTATTTTTTGGTTGAATAGCTGCAATAACTTCATTTCTGAAGGAAGTGTGTTGTAACTTGATAGAAACTCAATGCACAAACTAGCATGGATGAATGGTGCTTTCTGACTGAATTATTAAAGTTCTTCAGGTATCTGCAGATGAAACCCATAAAAGAAACCTGTCTGAGTAAAAATCCTTAATTTTCAGTGTTATGCAGGAAAACATCAGGGAACCAAAGTCAAGAATATCTGCTTTCTACTGTGAATTAGGAAGGCTGTATCTGCAGCATGCTCTGCCATTCAGAAGATGTCAAGACATCCTGTCCCTTTGGAGAAAGAAGGTAACTGAATGAAGGTGACTCCTTTCAGGCTGTCACTCACTCAGCAATGAGGCTCTCTGGCTTGTTTTTTCCTCTTCTTTTATGGGATAATGAAAATACAAAGTCCAAGCTTTTTAGCTCTTGGTTTGATATGTGTGAATCTGGTTACAGTGAGGAATTTGCCCTCTAAGTTTGTCTGGATCTTTGTTATAGCACTCTTATATGAACCTATGTTTTTGGGTTTTGTTTTGGTTTTATCTCAAGTTCTGAAGTTTAGACAAGAACGATGATGTGCTGTCACCATTTCTTATGTGAATGGGTCCCTAACAGCTTTACACAATTACTAATAGCCAAGCACGGAGGCATATGCCTAGAGGAGCACAGAGGGAGACCAATTCAAGAGGGAAGAAAAGCAAAGAGCTGCAATTGTACAAAATAGGTTCTCCTTTTACATTGGACCCAATCATCATCTCTGGACAAAGCTTTTAACTTGGTACAGGCACAAATCTCAGCTAATTCTTGCCGCTGTGCTACCAATTTTATTGCGATGGCAGTACTGATGGAATTGCTCAGCAGTAGGGTGCATAGCTTCCCACTGACCTCTCTGCCCCAGCCATCAAATACACTTTTCCCTTCCTCCTACTGAGCCTTGAGACACTTTACAAGGGTCTAAAAGAAATTCATGTGGTGCTGAGCTTTAACAGCACCAAGGCTCTTGTACTCACCTGGTCTTTCGTTTGTGCAAGCAAAAGTTTTTTGACTGTGGAGGAAAGGCAACAAATTCAGTTTTGTCATTCCTTAAAGGTTTTAGCCCTTATCCCAGAATTTTAGGAATAACTACACCTTCCCAGCAAGAGTCTGCTATTCCTAGCATATTGCATGATGCCCTCATGTCCACCCACCCTCAAGAGACTGAAACTGCCTTGGCTCAGCAGTCTTGCCTCAGAGAATGGCTTTAAATGTGGCTCATTAATAGGTTTGGGGGATAAAATATTGCACCAACATTATTCCACAGCTCCTGAGAAACTGAGAGTTAAGTGCTTTTTTAGTAATTCTTGCAATGTCCCCTGCGCATACATCACAGATGCTTGGCCCTGGTCAAGTCTTGCCAGAGAAGTGCTTGATCAATTAGAAAAGTGGTTGGTGTCAGAGATGTAGATAGGTAAAGGCATCATGCTGTCATCCAATTTTTGACTAAGGAAGGACCCTTGCTAAGGGAGCTACCTGAGAGCACTTGCACACTCATTGCCCACTGTCAAGAAGCCAGCTCCTGGATTAAGGCGACAAAAAGCCAATTGAAAATCACTGCAGGGCCGGCCTGGAGCAGGGGAGTTGGATGGCATTAGCTCAGTGCAGCAGTGCTGTGCCTTTAGCAAGCAATGGGGGGAAAGACATTTGCTCTTACCTTCACAACAGGTCTGTTCTGAACGTGGCAAAGCTCGTAGTTTGTAGTTATTAATGTACCGTTAGCTTGTCGTTACTGTGGTCATCTAAATGTCCATGTTTCTGCTGTTGTGGTGCTTCTCCATTTAGAGAAGCCTGGACAATGTGAAAATGAAACTTAGAGATTGACTATGGTAAAAAATCTCAAGTCTGGAAGGAAGCTGGGCATTTATTTGAGGTGTGGGTAGAGTTGGAGGGTTGCTTGCTCTCCCCAGGCAAAGGTATGCTCAGATGTGCTTCGGAGGAGGAAAATAAGAATGCTTATCATTGGTCAGCACTCAGAAATATATGGCCCTGCTGAAGGTAACGTGGCTTCATAAGGCAGATGGTTGTTTGCAGGTCATGTGGCAAAATCAGCAGGCAGAAGAGAGGACTTCATCCAGTCTGACAGTGAAAGCAAACAATTCAATGCCAGAGCATGTGGAGGAAGCTGGAACATTTTACACTGCTTGGTTATTGGGATCATGGCTTTGGCTCTGATTGTTAGTAGAGGCAGCAGCAAGAAATGGGTGAATTCTGTGTGCTTTGGTGACCAGCTTAATCTATGATAAAACATAAATTAGCAGAAGAAAAGCGGTCCTTCTTGTTCCATCTGAGGTGTTTGTTTCAATTTTGTTATCCGAGATGATTATGAAGAGTGGTCCTCTCACTCGAGTATCTCTAATACCATGTGTAGGGTAAGAACACAGTAACCCTGATCCCGATAGACAGAAACTTTTGTCTATCACATGGGGATAACGTTGGGATAGAAAAATCTTCCTGGAAAAGCAGGATGGTTTTAATAATTGATATGTGTGTGTATATATATTTTTAAGATGACAGTGATAATTTTTTTCACACAACATGCAAAATTGTCCAACAAACAGCATGGAATATCTGTTTCGCTTTCCTTATGATTAAGGAGCCTAATGCAGTTAATTGGATAGATAAACAGGAGAACCCCGATTTAACAGTGTGCTTGTGATTTCCAGTGTTAGAGAAGTTCCCATGAAGCCACAAAGGGGATGTTCCCTTGACTACAGAGGGATATACTTAAGCGCCTTTCTGGAGACAGTCAGATGTGAGGACTTGTAGAGGCTATTAGAGCATTAAAGTTGCTTTAGCTAATGGCCTTAAAGAATAGGATCCTAATTTCATGAATAAAGATAAGAATGGGGAGTGGGATGCTGGTGGCCAAAGGAAGAGCTCTGCATGTATCTCAGCGGAGACACAGGCCCAGAGTGATGGCATAGTTTTATCTGTAATTCATTTTTTTAAGCTTGCTACATGTCTTAATCTTACAGAATAAAACCCTCTTTCTCAGCTCATTGCTCATGGGCTCTGCAGGAGAAGTGAGAATTAAGCCTGTCCCAGGTTATTTACTGGAACAACAGAACGATCTATTCTGTTATTCAAGCAGTTGCCTTGTTATGAGTCAGAGAGTCTGTGAGGGGCATCTGAGGAGCCAGCTCTAAAGAGCGCTGTCTAATCTTATTGGTCTCATTTAAAAAATTGCATTCCCTCATCTCCTCCAAAAAAGACCTCTGATCTTAGCTTCCTCCCACTTGTAATTTGCAACATAGCCAGTTTTGTACAGCATGTAATGAGAATACTGGAGCAATAATATTTCATCCAGGCTTGCAAGGGGCCCTCAGCTCCCCAGAAAAGCAAGGGGACTGCAGCTGTAGTTTTCCTGCCTTCACCACCATGCAAAGGCATGGCTGTGCAGGCTCTCTGGGGCTCAGGAGATTTCAGCCCATCTGCTGAAATAAAGGGACTTCTGAGGATATATTTTAAACCCTCCAGGCTGGAATTAATGACATCACAGCTAGTTATATGGAGGGGGGTGTAGAGCAGGAGATGTCTATAAAATAGAGACAGGCATATGTGTCACTAAATTAATGTACCTGGTCTGCTGTGGGATAGTCACATCAGTGTCACTCCTGTCATTTGGCACCGCTGTGGGCATTAAGTGAGAACAAGTCTGTCACACTTCATTTACCGGGCTTTGATGATGGATTTGGTGAAATCACTGCCTGGGATGACAGACTCTTCTCTTGTGTAAAGGACATGGGAGCAGGTGATGAGTCCTAGAGCCATCCGTGTGACGGTGAAAAGGGAGAAGCTGTAATTCCTGGGGGAGAAGCAATGCTGGATAGAGATCCCACGCATAATAAGGGAGGGCTATGGAAGGTCTCCAAGTTGCTACAGCAGCTTAGAGTCATAGAATTAACTAGGCTAGAAAAGACCTTCAAGAACATAAAGTCCAGCCCTTACCCCAAGACAGCCAAGTCCACCAAAACTGACACGTAGGGTCCTGCCAAATCACAACGTGGGTCTGTTCCTTTGGTGGAGATTTGCCATGTATAGACTGGTATGAGAAGTCCCATGCTTACCATAATGACAACTTTTCCTAATCTAAAGTTGAAGTTCAGCTAACCCATAGCCCTTGGAATCTCAGTGAGTGATTCAGTGGGATTGGGCTGAGCAAGTGAATTTTGATGCATTTGGATTCCCAGCTTTCCCAGAAATCAATGTCAAATGGACCCTTTGGCATCTGAAAGACTTTAAAAATCTGGCCCTTAATGTATTTATCCTGCAGGAAATGTCTGAGTTGCAATCAAAATGTGAAATTTATGACAAAATCTGTCCTGTGGCAAGGCATTAGTGCTACTTACCATGAAATTAACAGCGGATGCATCACCAGTTATATTGCAGAGAGACCTAGGGAAAATACATATTAAGAGATAATATTTTTCTGAATAAAATAGCTAAGTATCCCAATCTCCATAGAAAGTCTTTATGGACTATGTTGCCAATAAAATTACACAGGCTGTTATCTCAAGTTGTTTCAAGAAGCAACCTTTGGTTATTGTCTACCATTGGTAGGGCATGGCATTGCCCGTCTATGCACTCATCATCTTCATTTCTCACATTTGATTGTCTCCCACAGTACCATGAATTCTGTGTGAGATCCAAGACAAGCTTTGCATCATGCTCCATCCCGGGATAGGGAGAGAAGGGCTGGTTTAGCAATGCCCTGGGTGCTGTCTTGCCAAACCTTCTGGTGGGAAGCAGAAACTCCCTGTTTTGAGTGCCCTTTAATACGTTTCTTTCACCCCCACCAGGGCCGTTCTGGCCTGTGGAGCAGCTCCCTGTGAGAGCTGTTCACATCTCCAGCCTCTCTCCATCAAGCAGTAGGACTTGCTTCTTCACCTTATTTTTGGTGCAGCATCAGCAAAAGCAGCACTATTAAAACTAATTAGATAAATATATACGTATTTTGTAATCAGGGAGTTAATTATGGCTTAGGGAGCAGATGGCAGTCCCTGGCATTTACTCTATCTATTCATAGCTTTTTAAAGTGAAGGATATATATTGCAGCTAATTATGATTCTAAAATATGTAGGTAATTGTGAATTTAGCCCTTGTCTCATCAAGTGTTGTTCATCTGAAGAAAGCAAGTTGTTGCTGACATGTACAGGTAGAGTCCCTGTGGTAAAACTCTGTTTGGAGGACAGTGCTTCTGACTTGTTACTAATGGGAACTAGATGATCTTAAGGTCCTTTCCAACCCTAACTATTCTATGAGTCTATGATTCTTCCATAAGAGAGCTCAAGCTATCATTTACTGTTTTCCCTAAAAGATTAGAAAACATTTAACTCAGTTTTAAGATCCAGATGGGTGGTACAGAAATAATTACAGCCCTACCACTGCTGGAAAAATGTGGAGATAGGAACTCTTCAAAACATCTAAGAAACATTTGATTTCTTTCCAATGTAATCTGTAAAACTATTTTACTAGCACCTGTGAAATGTTCTATCATCTTTTCACACACACCCCCAAGATGGAGCTTCTGTTGAGAAGAAAATATTTGCAGAAATATAGATTAGGAGAAGTTTGAAAAACAGTATGGAAAATAGGGAGGCTGAGTTCTGGCTTCCCACATCCATATGCTTTTTGGGGTCTTCTCCTCAGCAGGAGAGAGCCTGGAGCATTTGAGCTCTCATCAGTAACCAAATAGAAGATCATCAAATCTAATTTAATTTAAGAGTGTGAAGGGTGCTGTCATGGTTTAAGCCCAGCCGGCAACCCAGAAGCTATGCAGCCGCTCTCTCACTCCCCTCCTTCCTTACCCCTCTCCCGGAGGGATGGGGAGGAGAATGGAAAGAATCTAACTCCCACGGATTGAGATAGGAACAGCCCAGTAAATAAGGTATAAAACAAACCACTGCTGCTACCACTAATAATAATAATGATAAGGGAAATAACAAGGGAAGAGAATACAAGGGCTCACTGCCCACCGCCTGATATCCAGACTGACCTGAGCAGTGCTCTAACCCTTCTGGGTAACTGCCCCCAGTTTATATAGCGGGCATGACGTGCTGTGGTATGGAATACCTCTTTGGTCAGTTTGGGTCAGGTGTTCTCTCTCTGCTTCCTCCCAAGTTCCCCTCCTCCCTGGCAGAGCATGAGACTCAGAAAGTCCTTGGTCAGAGTGAACATTGCTGAGCAGCAGCTGAAACCATCGGTGTTATCAACGCTGTTCCCAGGCCAAAAGTCAAAACCACAGCACTGCACCAGCTGCTAAGAAAGAGGAAAATGACTGCTACTGACTGCTGAACCCAGGACAGGTACTGATTTCACAAAGGCAGAACAAGGGAGATAGGAAATGTCAGAGGAGTATCAGCCTACATGCCTGAGGAGCTGTGGTGGGATTGTTTTCCTTAGCAATTATCTTCTAAGGTATTTTGTTCCTGCTTGAATTATGGTTTTGGAAGTGACAAAGGAAATCCAGCATCTCATCTTATCATTGTTTCTGTCTTTGATCACAAAGAAAACCCTTAGGTGTTTACCAGGCCAAAACCTTAGCCACAGCATAAGCCTCCCTTTAAAGGAGGAAGCTAGACTGGAGGCTACTGTTGTCTTCAGCTGGTGTGATAAGAACTAAAATTATGTGATTACATTTTTTTGAGCTTTTTAAACTGAGTTCAAGGCTGAAAGTGTATATGTGAGTAAATCTACCTATAGATGTTCATGTGAAATCCCTCAAGCCTTGTAGATCATGGCACCAAGCTGCTAAAAAGGTCTATTACAGTATGGAAGTCATACTGAGTTTTAGATTAAATTGTTCAGTCTATATGTTCCCAGGTCAACAGTATTTCCGTCCTGCATTGATTACTGTATGTATGAAAGGTTTTATCTAAAAACTTTAGAAATTTTATAGCGGCTTACATGAATTTGAGAAAGGTGATGACACTTTTCTATGCTGAGTAAGCAGAATATGTGGGAACATGTAGTCTTTATACATATAGCTGATTAGGTTCATGTAAGTATATCCACATTCTGATGCAGGTTGCCACATAAATAAGAATAATAATGCTGGTTTGTTCCGTGCACAGTAAATACTGAGATATAAGCAGTAGATTTGGAACAGCTGTTCAGCCTGGAGAAGAGAAGGCTGTGTGGAGACCTCATAGCAGCCTTACAGTATCTGAAGGGGGCCTATAAGGATGCTGGGGAGGGACTCTTCATGAAGGACTGTACTGAGAGGACAAGGGGGAACGGGTTCAAACTTAAATAGGGGAAGTTTAGATTGGATCTGAGGAAGAAATTCTTTACTGTAAGGGTGGTGAGGCA
>JASSUY010030091.1:0-11110 GCA_032466535.1 Forpus xanthops
AGTTTGAACCCATTACCCCTTGTCCTATCACTACAGTCCCTCATGAAGAGACCCTCCCCAGCATCCCTATAGACCCCCTTCAGATACTGGAAGGCTGCTAGGAGGTCTCCATGTAGTCTTCTCTTCTCCAGGCTGAACAGCCCCAACTCTCTCATCCTATCTTCATACAGGAGGTGCTCCAGAACCCTGATCATCCTCATGGACCTCTTCTGCACTTGTTCCAACAGATCCATGTTTTTTTTTATGTTGAGGACACC
Source organism: Forpus xanthops (assembly GCA_032466535.1). Classification (NCBI taxonomy): domain Eukaryota; kingdom Metazoa; phylum Chordata; class Aves; order Psittaciformes; family Psittacidae; genus Forpus; species Forpus xanthops. Next base: position 258 of record JASSUY010030091.1, read on the forward strand.
AGAACTGCACACAATACACCAAGTGAGGTCTCACGAGAGCAAAGTAGAGTGGCAGGATCACCTCTCTTGACCTGCTGGTCACGCTCCTTTTGATGCAGCCCAGGATACGGTTGGCTTGCTGGCTGTAAGAGCACACTGCCAGCTCATGTTCATTTTCTCATTAACCAACACCACCAAGTCCTTCTCCGCAGGGCTGCTCTGAATCTCATCTCTGCTCAACCTGTAGTTGTGCCTGGGATTGCTCTGACCCAGGTGTAGGACCTTGCACTTGGCATGGTTAAACTTCATCTGGTTGGCATCAGCCCATCTCACAAGAGTGTCAAGGTCCCTCTGGATGGCATTCCTTCCCTCCACCTTATCAACTGAACCACACAGGTTGGTGACATCAGCAAACTTTCTGATGGCACACTCAATCCCACTGTCCATGTTGTAATCCCATGCAATGATAAGACTTCCTCACTTTCTGTCAGAAGCAAGTGTCATTAGCATGCTCCAACTTTCTGAAGCAGAACTACTGAAATTTTAAACAAGGTCTTCTATCTTACTAAAGGCAGACACTAATTCAGTCTGACATATGCTACCTCTCACAAATCCATTTACATGTACTCCACTTTTCCATTTTCCTCCCTGCCTTGGATTCTTTTCAAAGTTTTGTTTTACGGCTTCACCATAGAAAAATAGAGATTAATGATTTTTAAGCTGCCAGAACCATCTTTCCTCTACTTACTAAAAAATAGCTACTACAAGTGCTCTTCTGCAATTGAATACCATCTCTATTTTGATAGTCTTCTCTTTGTTTTGAAATATTCGCTACAAGACTTCCAAAATACAACTTCTTTCACCCAGCACTTATAAAGCTGAGCACAAGGGACTTCTAGGTTCCATCTTCATTTCACTTTAAGAACTTCACTGTAAGAGTTTCCATCTGTATTCATGTATGTAGCTCTTATTCTTGATTCCATGTTCAACAAGATCTACTGCAACAAAAATGAAGGGAAAATTTTAATATAAACTGGGGACGATATCTCTGATCATAACCTCATGCTGATTGCACAACACCCATCTTCCTTTCTCATTTCATTTTAAATGGATAAATGGATTTTTACTACTTGGGATTATTTTCCTTTGCAAGGTCAAACTCAGCTTGACTTCTGGCAACACCTTATTGACACTTAAGACTTCTGAACTCTATAACAGTCTTTCATTTTATGTACAACCCCTTTTGTCACTCCTTGTGAGTTCTTGGCTGCCTTCTGATACTCTCTTTGGACACCTTTTCTTCCGATTAGGTCTGCAATTATTCTGCTTCTGTACTCTGCTCTTTCTTGGGACGCAAATCCTACGCGCTTTTTCTAATTCTGAATCAAAGAGGTTTTGAGAATCCCACCGTCTGCTTTTTGGTTTGGCTGCTTTCAAATCATTTCTCTACAGTTTCTCAGCCTGCATTTTTGAAACTGAAAACCCTTAATTGGAAACCCTGTTCAACCCAAACCGCATAAACCTCTGATGCCAATTATTCAATCCAAACTCGGTTTCTACAGACGGCTCTTCCAGAATGTCCTCAATGCCCATAAAACCTAGTTTAAAGCAATATTATTTCTTTTTAGCTCAGTAACAGCATGTGAATATTGCATCCAGGAAAAACTGGTCCCTAGAATTAGTAGTGAAATGATGACCTACACAAAAGCCTCCACAGTATACTGCATCAGGCATATAACTTTATTCCAGCTAGTATATTCCAATAAGTCCACATATACTTAATAAAATTCTTTTGTACCTGAAATTGTGTATGAAAGACTCATCCAGTGAAGGTACACAATTCCAATCCAGTAATACACTTCATGTACAAGATAACCACTGACCTTTTAATAATGAAAATAGCAACTTGTTCTGGAATACTTTATGCCTTCTTCCTCGTTGTCTTTTGCGGGCATCCAGTTTTTCATTCTTTAATATTTACTTCTTATTTCTTTTTTGTGAAGAATATATCTAATATGTGCTGCCTTTCATAAGAAGGTATTTCATTACAAACATGGTTTAGTGGTGGGGTTGTCACCCCTGGGGAAACGACTGGACTTGATAATTGCAAAGGTCTTTTCGAATGTAGTTGATTCTACGATGCTATAAATGTAACTGAAATAAAAGACCAGGTTCCAGAAATGCTCTATATATCCTGCCACCACAACAAAGAATCTGGTTTTACATTGTTAATTTTTGCAAATAATCAAAGTTAGCATCACAATCCTTGCAGTACAACACATTTTATTACTGCTTAAGTCTGTAGAATTTCCTATATGTCACAATACCCAAAAAAAGTATGACATTTTATGTAGCAAAGTACACACATTTCAAGCTAGCCAAGCAATAGCTCAGTATGTCAAACTGCTTCACAAGTCAAGATTAATGGAATTAATTACCATTTGCTGCCCATTTTACAGAATGCAAATATCAGCACAAAGGTTTAGTAATTTATTCAACACTACAGGAGACAGAGCCTAAGCCTACTTGATGCCTTGATGCTATAGCCAAAAGTACCATCCACTCCTAATGTTGTAAACAAAGCTCAGACACTTAAGTAAAGGCAAATACTTCAGAAGGAAGCTACACATCTTTCTTTATCTGTAGGGTTTCTTAATTGACCATTCAGAAGTGGATAAATTTCTCATATTCTGTAATCACTTTAAATCCTCAGGATCTTTTTGCAAGTCCTATCTGCTGCATCTGCCTTCAGCAAGTGTCCTAACACCCTCTGAGACTACTTTGTTTACAGATTCATGGGCCACTGAGGTTGAAAGGGAGATCTGGAGCTCATCTAAATCCAACTCCACATTCACTTAAGTAAAACACGATTAGAAGTGATGGCAAGTTTGGAGCGAGGGACTGTACAGTGCTTGCACATGGGTAACCTTCAGTTATGACTTCTGTGATGCAAAATAGTTTGCCAACATTTTAACAACAGGTAAATACCATACTAAATATTGAACCAGGCAAAGAAATACTTTCTTTTGCAGCACTAAAACTTGAAAATGTTTCCAACATACTTTATCTTGATACTTAGCTGACAAAAATAGTAATATTTTAGAGTGGAAACTTCTAAAGTAATTACAGTGTCAGGATTGTTTCAGATTCTTTTTTTGCCACTATTTACATTCCTGGATACATTTTCGTGAGAAATGGGGAATAGCTAAAATAAAGACTTGCACCTTGAACTGATTTTTTCATTAAAATAATCACCATGCAGTTCATAAGATATTTCAAAATAACCATTAAATACAAAGGTTATTCTTATTTTACACTAAACTGCAGACACACCACTCCTTGTAGAACCTCTTCAAAGGCTCTCTTTATTAAAAAGACAGAGAAGCACAAATTCCAGTTCCTGAAGACCTTTTGAACAAAATGCGATCAGGAAAACTTAGGTGTCTTAGCGTGTAAGGTAGGTGTCATCCTACGTGACAAAAGAGAAGAAGAACATGCAAGGCACAGGCACTGGTGATTATAATCCCTTTGTACAGAGTTGGCTGAAATATGGAAGAGCCATTTGCTCTATCCCCACCATTCCTGTTATCCTCTCTCCCACCTACCCTAAAACTCAGAGAGGCCTGCAGAAAGGTCCCTTCACCGGCACTGCACCCTAAGGCAGCTTTATGGAGCCCTGAAAACTGCAGCAGCAGCTTGGACTAAAAACCCTCACTGTACCACAAGTCACCTGCTGTCTGTCATACGGTCTGTCTCGTATTACCCCACCCCTCAGCCAGGTACAGCCAAGTCAGCAGAGCAGAAGGTTGAAAAAGGAGGCTCAGCAGGAGACAAAACTGCTGCTAACAGCTTTAAATGGCTTAACATGTGCACCAGGTGCCAGAAATAGGGCACTAAGCACAGGCAGAGCCATCAGCTCTCAGGATACCAGATATTCTGGATTTGGAGAGAGAGGAGGTGAACATTACTCTTCCATCCCAAATCTACCCAGGATAGAGGAAGCAGAGCTCAAAAAGGACTGTAATTTGAACAATCAATAAATTTCCATTTGCTAGGGTGTAGAAAGCCATGAATGAATGAATTCTGCGCTACTACCAAACCTTGTCCAATTAGCTCACAATGTCTGGGAAGCAGCACAGAACCCAACCTTCGGGAAACCCTGCGAAACTCAACAAAAGGTCAATAAACAACAGAGTTTCTGCCTTTTTTTGTGTGCTTTTCTTTTTTGTAGAAAAGAATCCCTGGCAAAAGTAGGGTATTTTTTTCCTCATCACGTTTACTTAAATTTTTCACCTCTTCCACTTGCCTTGGAAAGTTTCAGTTCTACCCCTGAGCAGAAGCACTGTAACAGGCTGGTGGTGATGAAGGCCTCTATACAAGCCTCATATCAACTGCTCTATCAACACGCACATGCCTTGTTTAGCAATGCACTCATGCCCACTGTCACTAACAGCATCAACTCCTGGGTCCTTTTAGGCTATGTTTTATTGAATAATGCCAAGCTGACTTAATCTTCCCGAACATACACAACTGCTCACATCAGTGATGCCACAATCCAAATACCTTGAAACTCTCCAAGCCTGCAGTGGCTCCTGAGCAGCCTAAGGAGACTTTCAACAGATGCGATCAGCAAACAGAGCCCATAATCCTAGAACAGAGTAAATGGCCCACGGAGCATGGGATCTGTGATAGTGAAATTACAGACTGTAACAGAATGGAATTTCCAGTATTTGTTGACTTAAGCCTTTCTCCCTATAGTAAGTTTCTCAATAAGTGGGTCTTTTTCCTGCTTGAGAGATGAGCAGAATTCATTCTTTATCAGTTTGATGAGTAAAATTTTATTTATTCGCCTTTTTGCTTATACTTTATTACTTCTGATAGTCCACAGTACTTCCCCTAAAGGGACAGAAAGGATTAGCCTTGGTGGTAACTGCAACCTCTTTGCTCTTCGGTCTCAGCATTCCTCTTGTTTACTCCTTACATGCCTACCTGAAAAATCCCCTGAAAAAATAGCTCAAAGGGGTTTAGTGAAACCTGTTAAAACCTTCAACAACTCTGTGGCAATAACTACTCACTCATCTCACAGGTTACATATTCAAATGACAGTTTTGTTCATTATCTCAGAGCTCACCTGTAGGAAGATAATGGATGTACGATACCATGAAATCAGCACTAAACATCTAGAGTTTGGGTTGGACTTTCCGCACTACTATCCAGCAGAGTTATTAAGTACAAACTGCTTCATTTTAACAAAGAAAAATCACTTTTCGACGGTACAGAAAATACTCCTACATTGCTCTGTATTTTCCTCTCTCCTTGTCACAGTACGCATGAGATGACGTTAGGAATGTATTAATGAAACCACTTTTTGCCCACTAACACACAAAATTACCTAGAACAGAAAAATGTTTAAATAGTTGCAGCCTATTCACCTAGCAAACATCATCCTTATGTAAGAGATAGGGAGAGGGAGCGACTTGGTAAGTTCACCCGCTAGCACTGCCTGAGGGGAAAAAACACAAGTCCCCCTTGCCCCTGCACTGCTCACTGATACCAACCTGCAGGGCACAAACCACTGTCCAGAGCCGGATGATGACTTCCAAGCAGCGTGCCAAACTGGCAGTGCTGTCCCAAAGGCAACACAGGAGCAGAGAGACTCTCAAGCTGCCAGGGACACACTGGGGATTCTCCTCCCTGGTCCCTGCCCGCAGCAGCATTGCCGGACAGTGACCTGATGCCACTGGTGGCCTGCCCAGGCCTACACTGCCTGGCACTGCTGAGGGAACTACAAGAGCGCTGAGGAGAAAAGGGGGGAAGGCTCCAGAAGCAGTTTTTCACTTTCCACACCTTTGGCTGCACTTCCTCCTCTCGGTGCAAGCCTTCCTTGCACATGGCCTCACTTCTGTTTCCCCACACAACTAACAGGTTGCACACATTGGAGGCACTGGGGACAAAAGCAGGGGATCTCCTAAGTCTCCCAACCCCTCCTACACTGTTCTCTCACAATATGGCTTTTATTCTGTTTTCTTCCTATGTACAATAAAGACGCTAAAATAATTAAAGCAACAATTCTTTTAGTTTGGATAAGCTTGTTAGGAGTGCTTTATGCTTAAAACCATGACGAATGTACTCTTACTATTTACACAAATGACTTTTAGAGTATTTTCCTGATGGACTGTTATTATTGGTTGATAATACATAATCTGAAAATAACATAGCATGAAAATCTTGAGAAGAAAAATTGTATAACTAAATAATTGAGAGAATACTGTTATAGCACTTGGCATGACAGCATGATTCAGACAGATGACAGCAATATACTGAAGTAAGGATGTCACTGTTAGCTCTTTCAAAATAGGAACAGCAGAAAAATCCAACCATCTCGAGAATAAAATCAGTGGAGTCACTTTCTGGATTCTTATCTGTTGGAACCATAATAAACAGGATACAACAAACCTCTGCACATAATTGGTAGATCTTTCAGAAGAGAGAACATCATCATGTCTGTTAGTATAGCCTGAGGGAGAAGGCAGAGAAGGGGGACACAAACTTCTGTAATCCTTTGTAATAAAAGTTTTCTTTACTTCATCTCAAAAAAGACTCAAGCCAAACCCAGAGAATACCACCTAGTTTCCCCCATTATGGGAATAATCTAGAGGGAGCACAGAGTTAGAATTTTTACTGCATGACGCAAGCCTGAATAAAATACTAACAAAATAAAATTTAAGAAACCCATTTTCTTAGCTTAGAATATTTTGTTTCAGTGTAAAAAAGGGTCTTCTCAAAGCATGAAGAACACAAGGCCATTCCCCTCCCTCCAGCCCTCAATAAACAGATGTGAAAACCTGGTTGCTTCATTCAGATGAGAATTTCCTAACAGAAATAGACATCTTTCCCTAACTTAAACCACAGGTGGTGCAAATGCACATTTCGTAAATCACATTACTTCAAGTTGCTAAACTCCCACAATGAAAATAAAGTTAATTTCAATTGCATATTTTTAATTTTAAAATGTTTAGATTTCAAGTACTCCATCACATACGGCTGCTTCAAGAGCCATTTCTGGAAAAATTACTATCTTTTTTAATTGTTCATTTGAGACCACATGCAATAAAACCAGCTTGGAAGTAAAACACTTTAATACTTAACCCTGAAACTCAGCAATGAAAAGCAGCTACAACAAAACACGACTAGCTGCTCCTTCCTGAACTGAAATCATTTGAAACACTTAACTGCAATTTGAATGTACTTGTATGTACTAAACCAATAAAACCTCTATAAGAAAGCCCAACCTTCATTGGGTATTTCAATCAACTGGCTTCTGTCTTTCTGTAGCACTCAGATATATTAAATATACATATATTAACATTTTAAAGTTTTTAAAAAAGTGACAATACTACGATAGAAGATGATACTAATTCAGACACAGAATATTAACAGCCCCCTACTAGATAAGACATGATCACACTCTATTTCACTACACAGTGTTTAAATGCAGGGACTTTAAAGAACACCTGACGAGAGCTGAAGAAAAGCCATCTGATCTACAGAAGCTGGTATTTCAAATGTAAAAACCAAACAGCACAAAGGCCACCAGATACCCATTTCCACATTCCACCATGCAATTACAGTTCAGTCACATAAGTCAAAACATGCATGTTAAAATTGTCCAACTTCACAAACCCAGCTGTCATTCTCAATTTCTGCTGGCTTAGTCAGCCATCAAGCAGTCTAGGAAACGACACAAGCTCATCAGAGCTCAGCTTCCTTACTTAAGATTATGCCTGCTGACTGTAACAAAAATATGTATCAAAGGATCCTCTGCAATCTTTTCAGAGCCAAGATCAGCTGTCAAGATGTACATCAAATAAAGTGGCATTCAAAAATGAACCCAACTGCAGGAAAAGAAAGGAAACTTTACCTTAATTGGAGCACGGCTAAACTGTATCTTCCTGTTGGCTGGAATTTCATCTTCATCTGGCAATCCATTAATTTCAGAATATTCCATATCAGGTTCATAACAGTTATTTTCATCACTGTCATCCTGGTCATCCTGTTCGGTACCTGTTTCACCCCAATCAGAGTTATATCTCGATCGTACCCGGTATACATTGTAGTCAGAGTGCATGTACACGTGGGAACTCTGAAAATTATTCACATCTTCCTGCACTTCTTTTTCACTTGCCTCATCATAATGGGACTCGGTAGCATCTGAAACCGCATCTGTGGCAAAATCACCACCTGAAGCTACATTTCTTGGTACTTCTGAACCTCCGGATCTATCCAAGACACCCTCTGCGTGTTCCAACTGTTCCTTTTGTTGCAACAAAACTTCTGTCTCTGTTTTTGACTTGCTCCTACCACAGCTGTCCGCAGATCTTTCACTGTCAAGCACGTTGATCAGTTCCGGTTGACTCACTCCAGAGCTCTCAACAGCATCAGCACTTGCCTCTGTACCCTTCTTTATCTCTTCGCTTGTTTTTGAACCTGCTGAAGTGCCTGTGGAAGTCTTCTGTCTCAGTGCTGAAGACATGCTATTCTGCTGAGAGTTCTCAGCAGACATCCCGCCTGTACCCTGTTTGGCTGGGGAAGACCACGTGCTGGCATCTTTCAAAGGACTGAAGCCCTCAAGGTTCGCAACCGGGGAGGAGATATTTGTGACAGTGGAGGAGAGGTTGAGCGGATAGTGACCAGTTACAGAGTACTCTTCGTTGCTCTCCGACTTCTCTACAACGATGACGTTGTGTGAGTCAGTGTTCTCAAAAACTGCACTGAGCTGACTCACGGTTGGAGACACGGTTTCTGTCCTTGGGCTAAGGCTGTCCAGTGAATCGGTGCTGCCCCTGTGAGACTTGGCACTGCACCACTCATCCGGAAGCTCATTGGAAACAACTTTGTCTTTCTTTGGGGAGTAGCGATTGGAATGTCCAGTTTCATGAGCATTTCGCTCAAACATCTTCCGAGTTTCAGTAAACTTGGAATAGGAAGGACCATCGTGGATCGTATCAAACCTACTGATCCTTTCTGAGACGGACGATTCCAACTTTACAATTGAACCATCAGCTTTTTCTACAAATTCTTTGGGCCTAATTCGTCTTTGAGGTGATGGAGGGCCACCCTTTCCTCTGGTTTTAGGGGTAACCCCAGCATTTTCAGTGGGCTCCATGCCCATCTGCATAAATAAGTTCTTAATCCTATTGACATTTGAGCCATATTTCCTTCCCCTGCTCTGTGAGGCCTCTCCTTCCTCTTTCGCTTTCTGTTCTCCATCTGATTTCGGTTTGTCAAAGGTGCTTTTCAGCGCCTGGAACTCAGTTCTGTAAGCATTCCTATGAGGAGAGGCACTTCGGAGGGTTGATCTTTCCCCTGAAGACTCCGTTTTCATCATGTTTACTCCAGGAGTGCAAACCAGCTTACATAGTTTCTGTGGTACTGCTCTCAGGGGTCTCTCAGGGCCACACCTGACAGAAGATCTGGAGGCAAAGATCTAAACACATGTGGTCAGTTCTGAGAAGCAGCACAACCGAGGATTCTCAAGAACAACAGCGGATTTAACCTGCAATAGAAGGGAGGGTTTTCTGAATCATGTCAGGTACTTGTACGTTTCCAAGTCTAAGCCACTGTTTCCATTTACCGTTATTTGACACATTTTTAATAAAAATAGTAAAAAAAAAAAATAAAATAAATAGAACCTAACACTGCACAGACACATGAAAACCTGTCATTACAAACTTTCTCAAACCGACTGTTGCATAACTTACAATCTATAATATTCATAGCGCAAGTACAGGTTATCACATCTTACCCTTCACAAACTACCATATGATGCCACGAACATGCATGCAAAGGAAAGGCTGTGTGACAACAGAGATGGAGGCACTGCACGACAACCCCTGCTTCCTCAGATGAACCATCAGAAATACCATCAAACATGATATATTTAGAAAAGGCAAACCAAACAGCAGCTCTAGGGAAATAAGAAAAGCTGCACCCAAAGTTAACACCCTCGTTTGACGCGGTAAATGAAGCGAAATTCCGTTAGATAAAGTTGCCCCTTGTCAGGCAGCGGTTTTAGCACCTGGAGGAGCCGGGGTGCCCAAGGAGGGGATGCAGAAGCAGAGCCAACCGCTGGGTCGGCTCCCGGGCCTCCGTGCGGTAGATCCGCGGCCCCGGGAGGGGCAGTGCGGGTCTCACCGAGACCCGAACCCCTCTCCCTTTCTGCCCGTTCCTCCCCAGCCGCCGCTGCCCGGGGGACGCCTCATTTCGGGCGCCGCTCCACTCGGTGCTTGCCCCGGCGCAGGGAACGACGCAGAGGAGCGCCCGCCCCGCTCAGCTCCGCGGCCCGTCCCGCAGCCCCTGCCCGGGCGGGGGGCGCCGATGTCCGCGAGCAAGGGACGAGGCCAAGGGGCAGCAGCTGCCGCTCCCGCCCGCCGTGCAGAAGGCGATAAACTTCCCCCGAACGCGGGCGGCGGCTGTTCGGCATCTGCGCCGCACCACGGGGCTGGAGCCGCGGGGCCCCGGGCCGGCAGCACCTTGCGGTGGGGCAGAGCCCGGGCTGGCGCCTATCGCCCCCGTGCGGCAGGGACCCGGGAGACAAAAGCCCGGTGACAGCAGAGCCGCTTCCCCGCCGAGCCCGGCGCCACTCCCGCCGAGCGCGCACGCCGCCTTACCCAGCCGAGAGCCGCGGCGTGCTCCCACAGCCTCCCCGCCTCAGCGCTGACCCCGCTCCTCCTCCGGCCCGCGGCGGCTCGGCGCCTCCGTGAAGCACGGCCGCTGCTGCCGCCGCCCGCCTGACAGGAGGCACCGACCGCCGCGGCGCCTCAACGCCATTGCAGGCAATGGCAGCAGCTACGGCGGCGGCTGGGGCACCGACG
>JASSUY010030091.1:13619-29144 GCA_032466535.1 Forpus xanthops
AGCCCTCCTCTGGACTTGTCCCAACAGTTCCATGTCCTTTTTTTGTTGAAGACACCAGAACTGCACACAATACACCAAGTGAGGTCTCACAGGAGCAGAGGAGCAGGATCACCTCTCTCGACCTGCTGGTCACGCTCCTTTTGATGCACCCCAGGATGCAGTTGGCTTTCTGGGCTGCAAGCGCACACTGAAGCCATCTCATGTTAAGTTTCTTGTCAACCAATACCCCTAAGACCTTCTCTTCAGGGCTGCTCTGAATCACTTCTCTGCACTACCTGTAGCTGTGCCTGGGATTGCCCTGACTCAGGCGTATGACCTTGCATTTGGTTTGGTTGAAATCCATCAGCCCACCTCACAAGCGTGTAAGGTCCCTCTGTGCCTAGCAAAATCTTGGAGCAGATTCTCCTGGAAGGCATGCTAAGGCACATGAAAACCAACAAGGTGCTTGGTGACGGCCAGCATGGTTTCACTAAGGGGAAATTCTGCCTGACCAATTTGGTGGTCTTCTATGATGGGGCTATGGAACTGATGGACAGGGGCAGAGCACCTGGGGCAGACCAACTGACGTCATCTACCTGGACTTCTGCAAAGCATTTGACACTGTCCTTCATGACATCCTTGTCTCTAAATTGGAGAAACATCAATTTGATAGGTGGACCACTCAGTGGTAAAGAACTGGCTGGATGCCTGCATGCAAAGTGTTGTGCTCAATGGCTCAATGTCCAGTTGGAGACCAGTAACGAGTGGTGGTCCCTCAGAGATCGGTGTTGGGACCGGTCTTGTTCAACATTTTTGTTGGCAACATGGACAGTGGGACTGAATGCGCCCTCAGCAAGTTTGCTGATGACACCAAGCTGTGTGGTTCTGTTGATACACAAGCAAAAGAAGGGACACAAGCAAGGACTAAACAATCTCTGAAACAATCAAAGCAATTTTTAAAAGACCAATTCACATCCAATTATGTAAAGATAATTAGGAAGGCATCCACTATCATATTTACAGAACCAGAGCCAGAAATATTAAATCCTTTTTCTAACAGAAATTTTGCAAACAAAATGGCTATTTTAACCCATAATTTATATTTTAAACAGTGTACCCAAGAAAAAATTTATATCATTTCATGGCATAATATTGTTCTTCAGTAGAAAATAAGGCAATGAAATGGCTCACTGATGGTGACAGCAGAAACATACAAGAAATCTCAAGTTTTCCACAATGAGAGATAATCACAGAATCATAGAATGGTTTGGATTAGAATGCACCTTAAAGCTCATCCAGTTCCAAACCCCCTGCCATGGGCAGGGATACCTTCCACTGGAACAAGTTGCTCAAAACCCCATCCTTGAACACTGCTAGGGATAGAGCAGCTGCAGCTTCTCTGGGCAATCTGTGCCAGGGCCTCATCACCCTCATAGTAAAGAATTTCTTTCTCATTTAAATCTATCCTCTGACAGTTTAAAGCCATTTTCCCTTGTCCATGTAATATACATTTATGTTCTCCTTAAATGCATTATAAGTAGGCTGCGTAGACATTCAAGCAGACGATATCCAGCTTTGATGCAGGTTCAGCTTTGATCACTGACATTGAAGATACTCAAACTTACTAGTCACTTACAGAAAAAAATTCAATTTACATCCTCATTTTCTCAGCTCCTGTGTTAATATTATTATAATCTCAAGGACAATATATTATGTTGATATTATACAATATTATATAATGTATTTTTTGTTTCGATTAATGTGTCACTTGTCAAGACAAGACTCCTCATGTATGACTATGGCCTTGCAGCTAAGTATAGAAATCAGAATTGTGTGGCCTTTTACATTTTCAGTATTTCTGTGACAATCTATTTGACTAGAAAGTATTTCTAGGCTCTTCTAAAGCATGATTGACATTTCTGTTAATTCCTGAGCAACACCAAAATGCTGCACAGCGTACTTCAGGGAAGAGACCAAGGCCCTCTTTACTGTGTTAGCTTAAATTCAGAGTAACCTCGCTGAAGTTACAAAATTACTCTGCTTCCCAACTAATGGGAATTTAAAATCTATTCAGCTTAAGATTTACATATGATACGGTACAACTGTTATTTTACTTGCACTGGTGTAGCTACTCCATTCAAATGATTCTGAATTTGCAACATACAACAGGGAAAGGGGCTCAAGCTGTTTAATGGGACAGCATGCCTTTAAACTATACTCAGTATCTTTTAAAATCAGTTTTGAGGCAGTTCTCCACCACTGAAAAGAATTGATTTTCTGTTATTTTGAGATGTGTGAATTCTATTTATTTACAAATGTGACAGTTTGGGTGTCACTGACGGGTTGTTTTGAGTCACTTCTGTGCTTCTAAGCCACTCAGGTTTTGAGACAGGGATTTATTTGTGTAGCAGAGCAGCAACACAAGTTTTTCCACATGGCTCAGGCAAAAGAAAAACGTCATTCCATCCTGTGTCTCCTGTCAATGTCTTTCAAGTCTTCCAAGATAATATCTGTATGTACACGTACAAATGGAAACTATTTACTTATCCTGATCTTTGGCTAAGAAAGCCTCTCTCTGCTATCCTGCCAAACCACTGGGCAGGGAGGAGGTTTTTCTTCTTTATACATCTTACAGCATAAACAGAATTGAGTTCTCTTTTTTTAACACTCAACCATGAATTCTTATTACATAATCCAATTTAAAGGAAAATATCATGTCTGAACAAGATACATACATTTTGGCAGATGAGGAATGTTCAAGCTAGAGTTCCCCTGTATCAGTATAGCAGGAGACTACAAGTAAACAGCAAACAGCTGAAATGACTAATAACCTGATAACCTAAATGACTAATAACTGATAACCTTTAGTTTCAAACATTAGCAACCTGGGATTGCAGTTAAGTGTAATTATTTTCTATAGGAAGTCATTAATAGTTAAAAAAGAGAGCTCATTAATATTACTAATTTGGCACCTTCAGAAGACTGTAATGTTTTTACATAGAACGTGTCAAACCACGTGAAAGCTCAATAATAGTGTTAAAAAAAGAACTTTGTCCTGAAAGATCTGAAGAAAATCTCTGATAATGATAACAAACCTGCATGTTCTAGTAGTTTATCAGAGAGGCAAATATTAGCACTGTGAAGGCCTAAACTCATACTTGTAATAACCTTTTCTTAGTTACAGTGAAGAGACTATCACTTCCATTCTTAAACATTCTGCTTCTAAATTACTCAAATGCATGGTTCTGGCTGGATGAAAACAATTTTCGCAAGGGAAATACATGAATTACACACTGCATACAACTACTTACAGTATCGCACTATTACTGTAGGTGCTATTTCATACAAGTGTGTGTGAAATAGTGAGTTTGCCTAGATGAAAAGCTAGAAATCTTAAGAATGGTCAAAAAGGCTGTATTTCACATAGCTTTCTCTCACGGGCCCTCAACACTAAACTCTGAATTGATAGCGCAATGCAGACAACTTTGAGTTATCAGCCTAGCTAGAGTAAAGCTAGATAGCTGCAGAAAATATGGTCCCATGGGAAAGGAAAAGGCTAAATGCTTGGTCTGATAGGAATCAGAGTCAAATCCTGGCAAAACTATTTCATATTGAGCTGTTCAGGAGAGGAGATTGCTAGGAGACATTCCCAAAAGCAGATTATTTGACAAAGTGAGTAAGATACTCCAAGGTGAATGATACCTGTTACATACTTCATTCGTCAGACAAGTCTCATATGTAGATATATAGTAAAGAAAACTCTCCAGCATCAACAAGAAAGATGGAGTCTTGGAAATATTACTAACACAGGTATTCCAAACCAGAAAAGCAGAAATAAGGGATAGTTGGAAGCCTGATAATAATTAAATATTTAATACAATTTCTTAAGAGAAAATACTCTAATGAATTTCATTTTCTAGTCAAAAGAATTTTTTTCTTAATAGCCAGAATCTAGAATACAGAAAGTATTGGGGTTTGGCAGCCTGTGCAAAAGCAATATCTCGGAGTATTTCTTGTGCAGTAAATATCCATTGTTATTCTTAAAGAACACTTAGTGAGCCAGAGGAAAACTGGCAGAAGAGGGAGAAGTGTACTTGAAGTCAGAGCGTATGAGTGTACTTTATACTGTCAGTATATAACACACAAATCTGATTACTGACTTCAGCAATCATTACCTTGACAAATCAGGCAAAGTTTTGTGCCATGAAGACAGCAAGTTCAGTTTTCACCTTCTCCAACTGACTGGCTATTTGAATTCAGTAGCACTTTGGAGCCATTCTGGAAACAGCAACAGGTGACTTCTCAGAGACAGAGAGAGGCTCAAGTTCACAAAATACAACACCCTACCGCTGTTTTGCAGTGTGTAATTTATTGGCAAGTGGGAAAAAAAATATTTGTCTGGATTGTTCCACTATGAAGCTGATGTATATGCCTCTATTTGAGCTCACATTGTGGTTATCCCAGGCCTTCCCAGTAATATGAATGTGGGCTGGTTATGGTTATGTTAATGAATTTTTTTTTTTCTCCTTTTCCCTTAAAAAATATATTCCAGTAATTAGAAGAAATACAAATGAGAAAATAGGTGTTTAGATCAAAACAACAATCCGTCACTTAGAGAGCGTAGAACCAAACATACAAACAGTTTCCCATATGCTGGTTCCCTGCCACGTATTTGGATTGCATTTCTTCCTTCCCTACAGGTACTGTCTTGCTAGTACACCCTCAGTGAAAACTCCCTCTTAATTCCCTCAAGCTAGATATGGTAGCCAGTTTAATTTAGTGCATAAAAGCATTGAATATGTAATTACTGTGTTCTGTATGGCATTAAATAAGGAGTGTAGGTCAGTTAAAAATATTCAGTGATTTTGGGAAAGCTGTGCTTTTTGACAAAGCATAGAAACCACATCACCATGCCAGTGTAGAAATACAAGTTACCAATTAGAGGTGTCTATAAATAAGTATTCTGTGCTATCAATAAAGCACTTGTGTAAAGAGAATGAGAAATTGAGAAGGGTGACCACTTCATCACACTATGGAAGAAAAAAACAAGAACACCGCTCCATCCCTGGCAGTGTTCAATACCAGGCTGAACAGAGCCTTGGGCAACACAGTCTAGTGTGAGGCACCCCTGCCCATGGCAGGAGGGTTGGAACTAGATGATCTTAAGGTCCTTTCCAACCCTAACTATCTATGATTCTATAAATATTTGCATAAAACAGAACAAGTTATTGCATGAGGCAGAAGAGACAAGCTTTTGAAGGATCTAGGCCATTGCCCAAGACAAAAATACACAGGAATAGCTGCTATAAGGTGGCCAGCTTTGCACAAGAAAAACCATCAAGCCACCAGGAGAACAGAGAAAAGAAACAGCACAGTTCTACATGCCAAATAAGTGGTCTAATATTAAACTTTCAAATGTGCAATATATATATTTAAAAAACATTAAAATGCAACCATCGAGGTCAGTGACAAGAGGCTCTTTGGCTCTTGCTGTTGGATGACAGGGGCAGTGCCACACTTGTGGTTTTAATGCCTTTTTGGGAAACAATTTAGCATGGAAAATAATACTGAGTTTTTTTACTGCTCTGAAAAGTTATGTTCCATTAGCTCTCTAAGTACAAATGAAAAGTACATCATCAGACAAAAGGAACCTTTTGTCCTCTGACTTCTAAGTCAGCGGCTAAATTCATGTAAGATACCTGGAAAATGAAAATATCCATTATTTAGAGGCTCCGCTTTTTGTGCTTCAAAAAAAGGACTGCATCCTGGAAAGCTGTGTTCGGTTACAATTAGTCTGATGCAATTCATATTTCTGGTAATAACAAAGTAGATGCACTCTCTCTCAGAATGGAAGTGACCTATCTATAAAAGGACTTCTAGAGAAGTGAGAATTTAGAGAAGTCTCTAACTTCTATCAGAAAGTGTTAGAATAGGCCTGCACATGGGGTTTAGGCAATGGATCCTTGGCTCTGCAGAAAGAGAAGCTTCTGTCTAAACCAGAGGTAAACAGGATTCTTGCTACCAAGGAAAGGTACGTTTACACACAAACCACCCATGCTTTTTTACCAAACAAGTTATGTCTGATCTGGTCATTTGTAGCTTTACTATAAAATGACGAGATGCATCTGATGAATGGCACTCAGGGCTGAGAGGGCCATTGATTATTCAAGTGCCTCTGTTAAGGGGGACTATTTTCATTTAGTTAGGCATGGAGACATGCACACTTTAGCATAATAACATGATCACTTAAGCTGATAGTAGGGCTTGGACCTAAATGTTTGTATGTGCTACTGTCTGTGCAGCAAAAGCAGGTACTGCAAGCAGGCTGCTTGATAGTCTAATAGAAGCAAACATACCAAAAATAAAGAGCCTATAGGTGAACTGGAGGAGATGCAGGACCAAGAAGAAATAGGATGCAGAATCTTAACTGGTTTTCCAAGGGCCTTGCATAAATTTAACAGTTATGGTAAAATTCTTTATAAGAAGGTCACATAATTAGTTTTTCCTCTGTATTGTGTTGGCATTGCTCTGTGTAATACACCTCCTACAAACGACCAACCTCTTTTCCAAGCACTATCTTGTAATCTAAGAAGAATGGCTGTAAAGAGAGAAGGAAAGAGGGCTAGACTGAAGGCTGAAGGAAGGAAAGTGAGATTACAGGGGTCTAAGCTAGTGTACACCTACTACCCAGTCGCCTGCATTACTTTCGTGCTGTGCTGTGTGAAAGAGAAAACAGTGTTTAGGAATAGATGGTGAGGAGGTGGAGGCAGAAGGGAAATGCAGATGGGTAAAAAACTGACAACAACCTGTCAGATCTGAGAAGAGGGAAGTCGTAAGGACAGCATGAGGAGGAACTTGATCAGTTTTGTTTATCTCTTTTGGATGTAGTGGAAGTTTCAGACAGGGAATAAAACGATTGAAACAAAAGAAGATAAGGTGGGTGGCATGTCCATGCATCTCTACAAGCAGCTTCAATGTCTTGACTATGATGATGAAAACCAGGCTAACAAGCAATGGCATATGAACAATAAAGTATTAGAGTGAATCATGTATTACCTCATAAGTGTCTTGGTATGATGTAGAATCCAATAAAAAGAAAAAGTTTCATATATTTACACCTCTACAGAAGCTCCATTTAGAACATAAATTTTCTCTCCCGTGTCTGTCTTTCCTATCAGGCATGAAATCATTGGCTCCAGTTGAAGTAGGTTCTATGGTAAAGACAATATCTAATCAGTGGCCCAAAATCCCAGCTGTACATAAACAGTTTTGCTTTGTCCTTCAGGACCTCCAGCTTGTCTCATAATTGGAATTATGATAAAAAAGTTTTTAAGAAGAAAAAGGAGGGAACCAACTCAGGCAGAGCAACAAGGCAATGACTAGCCTGCATGGCAGTGTACCTCCCAGATTGCACAGAGGAACGACTAAGGGCAAACCCCCAGAAACAACAACCAAGTAACTAGTGAAAGAGGAGGAGAAGAAAAGAGCATTTTCTTAGTCTCTCATATTTGAGAGCCTACTCAATAAGCTTTGCACAACTACAAGAGCATATACGGGCAGTGAAGAGACTAATCTCATCAGGTAAAGAAATTTGTTATTTCACTGCAAGAATAAAAGTAAATGGCTATTTAATATAGTATGAGATAGTAGTAACTCATGGTGCTACTACTGGTAATGCACACTGCCATTCAGAGAGGGAAAAAGAACACAGTGCACCAAGTCTTCAGAAACAGCTGAGAGAGTGGGAGTTTAGATCATACCTAAACTCACGCAGCACTCCAGTTTCGCCCATGCATGATGTTCTAAGCCATTTGTAAGTGCTTTGGAGGGGCCATCTAAAACTATACATAGATGTATGCCTACAAATGGATACCACATTACTATTTTACTATCTTTGTAAAAAAATAAGAGAATGCTAGGCATAAGTTTAACTACTTTCATTTTTCACTTCCCACAACTGCAAAGCTGCCAAGTCCCTGCCAGATGCCTGAATAAGATTTGTGGAATGCTGGAGGGAGTATGCACCAAGTAAGAGAGTTTGAGATTTTGCTTTATCTGGGTTTCATTGCTCTCCCTCCTCCCCAGACAGCAGATGGTAGCATTATCATGGATGGATCATTTGCTCAGAAGGATCTTCTCATGACTTCTCAATGTAAGAATCATTTTATTGTCAGCACACAGGGCACACCAGGTTGCTCTTGTATATTTAGCTATTTGAAATTTAAAGGGACAGCTGAGACAACTTCCCAGAGAAAAAAAAAAAATGGAAAAATTCTTTTCCATTGCAAAGAGAGAAAACTGAAATTAATTCTGTCTTAACCACTATAAACTTACATTATATCAATGCATGAAATTCTGGATTTTATCAGGATGAAGATTATTAAGTCATCAAAATGTTCTATAGCTTCCTTGAATTCATTATGTTTAAAAATTATGGGACATTCAGTAACATTGTGAACTGATAAACAGAATGAGGAATGTCTTTCTGACTATACTGAATCATCCTGATTACTAGAAAAGGAAATGTCAGTAAACCTCTCAAACTGTGAAAGCATTGAGTTGTTTGAAAGTTACATTTAGGACTCTATACTGTAAAGCTAGAAGTATGGGCAGTACATGCATACATGTAGCTCAACTACTTGGTTTGAGGCAAGCTTTCTGATTGTTGTGCAGAGCATTTCCTATTGCTCTTAAATGCCCAAACCACTTATTTTTCTGAACCTTGCTTTCAGTGCTGCTATAATAGTGAACTTACTAAACATTCAGCAGAATTATCTATTGGTGGTAGAACAAAAAATGGGAAAGACTGTTGAACAGTGAAAGCAAAAGGAGATTTTTAGGGAAATACAGATGCATATATTACCACTTGGTCATTTCTTTTAATATGTTGAGTAAAACTGAGGTTCAGTAGTATTATGAAAAGGTAAGTAAAGCACCCCTCAAAAGACGTGCATCACATGTTACTGTGAAGCAGAAAGAGAAAAAAATATGATCAAAAGACAGACTAGATAAGGCACTTTAGGATTTCTAAGAGCAAGTAATCCACTTACACTCCTCCCTCCCTCCCTCTTAATTATTATGGGTCTGTTCATACTCATGTTTTAGAAAAATTGTTTAGCTTGAGAACGAACAAGCTTATACTGTTTTATAATGTTTCCATTCGTACATGGCACTTACAGTTTCTACGCATGTAGTCTGCAGTCTAGCTACCAATGCCAGCAGGAATTTCAGGGATTCAGAATCTCGAGACTGAGGACTTCATTTTCATGTGCCTTCTTTCACTAAAACCTTTGCTTTATCAAGACAACTTATTGCAAAGACTGACTTCTGCTACATTGCACTTTTGTGAAGATCAGCCTTCTGCCTCCCTCCATTCTTCTGCCTTCCCTCTCAAACTGTCTTAATTGATGTAAACCATTTGATTAAGCACTGAATGGCAGTTACTGACCATGTAGCCTTGTTTAACTTTTTGCCTTTTCCGTTACATTTGTAGTAAGCTTGAAAAGCATAGACTTGAAATCAAATATCCAACCATCTGCAACTACTACCAGAACTGAGATACACACTATTCTCAGACTGAAACTACCTGCAATACCTTGTACCACAGAATATAAAATTACCCAGGATACATACCAGTTGGCCTTGTAGTCAGAGTTGGCAGAGCTAAAAATCTCAAGTTTGACCATGCCATCCATTTCAGTGGTGAGCAACAAGGTCCTCATGGATTCATCAAAAAGAAGACTAAGAACTTGCTGCTGAAGAAATGAGAGAGTTTGCTAGGAGATAAGTCGGTAGGGTATGATCCTCAGGCCACATAGGTGAGGAAATTCAAGAATATTTTTTGTAGGAATGAGTCATGAATTCTTCACTAACTGATTCATCTGTAACACAAGAAATTTTAAAGAAGACACAGAACAGTCTGTGTTCTTCATGGAAGGCTCAAAATTGGATAAGAAAAATAGATGTCTCAGAAGAGAACTGGATTTTTTAATTAGTGTGTTAATCTTGGGCATGATGAAGAGAATATTTGTTAAACTTTTTGCCTTCTGAGAGCAGACCGTAACTCATCACCAAATAAGAGATTGTTTTTTTCAAGTAAGAGCAATTGTTGCAGACTGTACTGCCTTAAAATGTTCTCAAAGTATAGATCAACATTAATTAGAAAATTGTTTATGTCTCACACACTACTGCTTATTCTGTGGTACTTCTGGGGAAAGGAATTGTTTTGTATTTATTTATTTTACGCACTTCATTTAGGTGTAATTGATTCTGTTATTTCAACCTGTGCAAAAATAAGTGTATAAAGTAACAAAGTGATGGAAGCTAAGAAAGCAGAAGTCTTAAATGTTGGGCAATGCCGCAATTACTTCTATGTACACTTTGAAAGCTGACTCAGTATGTGTAATCAATGGCAGACAGTAAGAAATTACTGAGATTGTGCTAATTTTCCTGTGCTTATGTACAAGCCTGTACAAACAAATTCAGTGAAACCCAGACCAGAATCCTGCATGAATTTTAACTCTTTTGAAACTTACTGAACAGAAAAGGATATAGACCAAAATCAGGAGTTCTGCTGGTGGGCTGTGCCCATGCCGACAGATACATTATACAAGCAAATACCACCAAAAGACATTACCTTCTTCCCAGTAGGTAAGTGCAGGAACTCTCCTTTTTCCCTGCTACTTCTTAGTTGAGCTAATCACAGCTCCTAGTAAAACCACAGGGGAAACCTAACTGCTAAGTGCCTCCTGTGACATAATCCTATCCCACTGCATATGCCGTGGCTTTGCTTTACATGGTTATAGAGCAGAGAGCAGCATGAGAAAAGCTTCTGCATCTCCCACATTGGGATGCCATGTTTATACAGAGAAAACAAGCAGGAGGTCAGCTCCATGCCCCTTGACTAGAGAGTCTCTTGTACAAGCTTGCCCATACAAGTGGGAGCAGAGCTCCCAGTATTGTTCTCTTCTCTTCCCTTTACCCATGCACACAGACAAGGGTTAGGTAAATAGGGCCACTGAGGGGTAAGCAGACAAGGAGGGGAAGCAATCCGAGCATTTCTAACTGTTTAGAGAGGTCAAGAAGGCCTGACACAGTGGTACAATCATGACTCACAAAACAGCCATGGAATCAGTTTTCCTAGAGCTTGTGTAAAGTGACCCTGGCTGGACACCAGCTGCCCACCAAAGCCTCTCTATCACTCCCCTCCTCAGCTGGTCATGGGAGAGAAAATACAATGAAAGGCTCCTGGGTTGAGATAAGGGCAGGGAGAGATCACTCACCAGTTACCATTAGGGACAAAACAGACTCAACTTGGGGAAACTAGTTTGATTCATTACCAATAAAATCAGAGTAAGATAGTCAGAAATATAAACTGCATCATAAAACACCTTCCCCACACACCTCCCTTCTTCCCATGTGTCACTCCTGATTTTCTCTACCCTGTCCCTGCAGCAGTGAAGGGAGATGGGGAATGGGGATTGTGATCAGTTCATCATGTGATGTTTCTGCTGCTCCTTCCTCCAGCATGGAGTCCTTTCCACAGCAGAGTCCTCCACAAACTGCTTCAACGTGAATCCTTCCCACAGGCTGAAGTTCTTCATGAACTGCTCCAGTGTGGGTCTCTTCCATGTGTTCAGTCCTTCAGGAGCAGACTGCTCCAGTGTGAGTCCCTTCCATGGGTGCAATCCTTTAGTAACAGACTATTCCAGTGTAGATCCCTTCCATGGGTGCATTCTTCAGGAACAGACTGCTCCAGTGTGGGTCTTCCACAGGGTCACAAGTCCTGCAGCAAACCTGCTCCAGAGTAGGCTCCTCTCTCCATGGGGCCACAGGTCCTGCCAGGAGTCTGCTCCAGTGTGTGTTTCCCACAGGGTCGCAGCCTATTCAGGCATTCCCCTGCTCCAGTGCGGGGTAGTCCCCAGGCTGCAGGTGGAAATCTGCCCCACTGTTATCTTCCATGGGTTGCAGGTGGATATCTGCTCTGCTGTGGACCTTTGTGGGCTGCAATGGCCCAGCCTGCCTCAGTATGGTCTGCACATGGGCTGCAGAGGAATCTCTGCTGTGGCACCTGGAGCACCATCTCCGGCTCCTTCTTCATTGACCTTGGTGTCTGCAGGGCTGTTTCTCTCACTGGCTGCATTTTCTATCGTGCAGGTCTTTTCCCCTTCTTAAATATGTTAACCCAATGGCACTACCACCAGAGCTGATGGTCTTGACTTTGCCCAGCAGTGGGTCCATCTTGCAGCCAGTTGGTATTGACTCTCTTTGATAGAGGGGAAGCTTCTAGCAGCTTCTGACAAAAGCCACCCCTGTAGCACCCCCTGCCAGCTACGAAAACCTTGCCATACAAACCCAATACGTGTGGGAACATTTTGCCTCTTGAAAAGAGCACAGTATAAATCCCTGGCAGGCTGCTGCATAAGTCACAGCCATGTTGCCAAGGACAAAATCGTAACCCCAGTTATTAGCCTAGATCCTCTTTTAGCGTAAGTCAGCATTGCTTGAGTCATTCTGCATCAGCTTAACTAGCATAACACCAGAGCATCTGCTGGGTTCCTGTGAGCCTAACTCTTCTGCTATGAAGGCAGCCTTTAACTTTCATGAAGTCACGAACAGATCGGTCCTGGGGAAGGTTATGCTTCCAAATATATCAAAGTGCAGTCGTTGGGTGCTGTTTTTACTTGCTCCTGAACAAATTACTTGCCACTTGCTCTAGGATCTTCTGGTGTACCAGTCTTTTGTTTCCTTAAAAAAAGAGAGATTTCAGCGAGTTTAACTCAAGAAGTAGTATGATAAAGGAAGGGCCTGATATTTGTTCAGATACAAACAGTATGATGGTTATGTAGCAATAATAATAATCCTGGGATATGTCATACACATTGTCATATCTATCTATCTATAAATACAAATTTATTTAAAATACAAATGTAACAGTTCAAGCAGTAGCTGGAATAATGATCAATGGGTTGCAATTCTTGAGTTGCTTCCCACCATTGTAGAAGTTGAAGTCAAACTCTTTTGGGATTAAATCTACTCTTTTCTCCTCTTACCTAACCTTACTTACTTACACTTTTAGGTTTACATTTCATAGATTTAACAACTTCCAGACATAGACTTCTTGTTTGAAGGATTACTTAGTGGTCACTAAGTTACTTCTTTCCAAATTCTCAAATAATTGCCTCAAAGGTTTCTATAAGGTAAAATATATTTGGCATGCATAATTGGAAGAGACAACATAAACCATACATTGCATCCTTTAAATAAACAATTAAAATAATATTGGTTCACACAAGACTACATAAACAAGTATGCAAAATTTGACGGCTGACCTATCTGGCAAGGTCATTAAAATAATTCTACTTTCATGCATCTACCCTTCATTGGGAATCAAGCTTTTTGGTTTTATTTATTTATTTAAAATGACTACTGTCATTCTTGCTGATAAAAACCTGCCCCAGCTTACTGATGTTAGACATGCATGTCACAGTAACAACCTTCTTTTAAAGGACTCTTGCAACATACTGATCAGTGCCTTTTCTAACCTAGTTTTCATTTTACAAGCTACTTAAAGCTTTTCATCTCCTAATGAAGTTCAACAGTAAAACTGACAATTAAGCATATCACAGAGTAAGCACAGAATAAACAGACTTTTAGTGATTCTAAATTAGTTGATGCTTGTATTTCTTCAAAGAAAAATTTAGTTACTGAGAATACATTCCTTCCTTAGATGGGCAGGGAAAATATGTGCATCTGCTAGTTTTGTCTCCTTCTTGGACAGTACACTTTACAAAAGAGTGAATTTTATATTAGTATTGTGCTGCCAAGATTTTCAGCAATAAGAACTATATCATTAAAGCTGACTTGTACCACAAACCAAGATAAATTCCAGCAGTTTGAGAAGAGTGTGGCAGTACATTCAACAGTCAGGACTACACAAATTCTTCTCTAATCTAGTAGAAATACAGGCTCTCTTTGGGAAAAAAAAACATGCCTGCTGCTTCAGTGAAAGCTTCCCTAAAGCACCTTCATTTGTATAATAAATAGTGAGAACTAAGGGTCCAATGTAGAGAAGACCAGAGCATATAATCATAGCTGCTAAAGAAAGTCACTGCAAATTTGATGGGATTACAGGCCAATTTGGTTAGCAGCACAAAACATTTATTTCAGTGAGCGTGACAGCAACACTTACAAAAAAATGAGTGTGTCTTGCAGGTCTGTAGATGAGTCTGATTAAAATGAATTAACCAAATTAAAGTTTGATTTTAAGTACAATTTTCACATGAAGACAAGCCCACTGTCTTGGAGCACTGCCCACAATTGTCGTAGTTGGACATTTTGTTCAGAGCAGACATAACATTTTTGATAATATACAGTATGCAGGATAAAGCTGCAGCAGTTTGTCATGGGTGGGCTGATCCTCGCCCACTTGAGTTAGACAGGTTTTGGAGGACTTGTGAGAACAGCAGAGACCTTCTCTCGTGATTAATAAGCACGCAGCATTGTTCAATCTCCCAGGAAACGATGCTGTTTGATTTGGGCATGCTGTGATGAAATGGCAGTTGGATCAGCCCTGTCCTTTGTTCCACTGTCTCCTATCAGATGTTTATCTGATGTTCTTATATGATTATCATTACCTTCTCTCCCACTGCACCCCCCAGACCTTCAAGACAAGCAGCAGCCCCAATGCCTTTTTCTCCAAAAGGATAAGTGCTTGAGATTTATGATTCATCAGTGGTAACAGCCTTCAGTTTCTCCTCTAATAGTCATCCTGCCTAGTGTCTGTGGTCAGCAATTAGGGATCTAGCTCAGAGAACAGTAGGGAACACGGTGTTAAGCAGCCTACCAATATTAACATTTGGTGGCTTGCTATATTCCACATCCACAAAGACCCTCGACTGTAGGAAAGAGAAGGAAAGGTTTTTCCCAGAATGACTTCAGTTTGGTCAGCTGGTCACAGGAATAAAGGATTTTGCTGATGCTCTTCATGCCTTAAAGTTGAGGCACGCATACTGCATAGAGCAAATTAAGAATTGGGTAAACACTTGTCTCAATCAAGCAGTAAGAAGTGAACAAACTCTTCTAGGCATTAGAAATAGGGAAGAAATCTTCACTTGTGTTTACCTTTGCTCACCACACCTGTACAGGGCAGTAATTTAACACAAAGTAATTTTAAAGCATGCAGTAGGAAATATGATACTATAATTCAAGAACATAGTGAGCACCGGTTTAAATGGTTAAATTACACACTTCCTGCTTGCAGGGTTTCTTTGCACATGGCTAAGAATGTTCAAACAAGGTCACCCAAACCCAGAGTGTAACAGCTTGTCAACCTCATATATTCCCTAACTGCGCTGCATCTGCCGCCCATCTTCCTCCTGTATTAGCTATTCTTTGATACTGGCAGTAATACAATTGGGTTTTTATCTCATAAACCAAACAAAATACTTCTTAAATGCAGAAAAAGCCTTTTAACAGACTTTTTAATGCAAGCATCTCATTTTATTTTAGCTTCATCCACAAGCTAAGAAAAAATATTTTAACATT
>JASSUY010030092.1:0-23604 GCA_032466535.1 Forpus xanthops
TGACAGCAGATTCTTCCTAAAATGAGCACTGCTTTGCTGTAGTTACCAAAAAAATCATGTCTGTACTTGGGCTTATCTTTTGCATAATCATACATGTAAGAACTTTAAGGATTGATTCAACACCTTCAGCATAGCACTGTTCCAAGTTTCATTCCTAAACTACAATGCAAACCAATGCTAGATGCTGAATGGCTTAATACAAGTTAATAAGTAGCACCATGAGATTCTGTATGAAGTTCTGCAAGACAAAGACACCTATTCCAGAACAAAAGCCAGTTAAGACTTAATGAGATTAGCTTTAAAGGGAGCTGCCTATTGACAGGCACTTCTGTGTCATCACAAACAATAGCTTACAAAATAGATATTGCTAAGTTACTTAAAATATATGTTATCTTAACATAGCAAGTTATTCTCTAATTTGTCACAATTTGAGCATGGTTGTGCTTTAGCTTTGCTACTTGAGGCCCATTCTGGGGAATATTAGGCTGACTGCAAGCAGAAATTGAAACACAGGATGAAGCAATCTCACAGCAGCTCCAAAGCATAATTCTAGCTGGATGACCAAGAGAAAAGGCTTGTGTCCTTTCAAACCTAAAAGCGTACTGAGCCTATCAAAATTTAATTGCTTTCTGTAGATTAAAGTCATTCTGTCTCTTTTAAGAGTTCCATTAAAATCTTGACAGGATGTGAATAAAAAAATCATTTCTCCAAGTTCACAGTGGAGCAGCATCAGTTTCAAAGTTTTTGCTTTTCGGGAGCTGTGCTGGTGCTCTAATTTACATACCCCCTCTCATCTTGAAGGATCCCAAATCACTTTACAAAATCTTAAGGGTACAATCTTAAAGGAATTACCTCCTTTAACCACCAAAGCATAGATGTGCAGTGACCTATAAACTAAGACACCAAAGCCCGTATGACTCAATTCTTAACACAGCCGATAAACACAGATACAATAGGAACACCAAATCCAAAGGGTTGTTTCCATCCAGTGGAATCTCTATGCTGTATTTTAGGTAAGTAGGGTAGCAGTCCCCTGTATTTGAGTAGGTCGTGGCTGAGATGCCAAAAAAAGACATAAGACATTCAGTGGCTTCTGTATCTATTTCTGGGAAAATGTCTTTGCTCTAGAGCATTAGTTCAGTATTAACTCAAGTGAACTATGAATTACTCATCTGCTACCATTACAGCCCATGCTGCCGTTAGGAATCAGCCCACTAGAAGGCAGGTAGCCTTAGTCCAAACTCTTCCACAGTAGTAAAGCAGCTTCTCACAGAGGAAATACTTTCTTCTTTCTCTCACCACATCCACGTATTTCCAGAAAGCTAAGGCAAAACTTCTGTCCTCCAATGCATTCTCTGTGTTCTTTCTGCCTTGAACTATCTGCTTACGGTATTAAATCCACTTCTGTCATCCTTTTCAGGAAGGTATTATATACTCATATGTTTCGTCCATCACCATCCCACAGATGCTGATGTAACAGACCTTGCCTCATTTATAGCATGAAATGTGTGGCATGATATTCTGTTTTAGAGTCACATTAATGTGTTAGTAAAGCAAAAGATGTTTTATTTACCTTTCTGGTTTTGGTAGGCCAATGCAAATTACATCTGGTTTGGGGTGTTTTGCAATTCACTCTGGATGAGATAATAAAAGGGATAATAAACCAGAAAATCTTAGAACATTTCAAAATCAGCAAAGAGCGACTGAATTCAGCTATGGACTTGTTCCAGTTTCTTCTAATCACAGCAAAGTAGTTGCATATGAAAACAAATCAGTTATTTTACTGCATTTCGTCTAGCAAAATGCAAATACTTTGAAACTACCTGCATTAAAAGTACTTTAAATGGGTTTACCTGCATTTGCCTTCACTTACCACCAGTTGTTAGTTGCAGCATGCAGCCTTCTTGCTGTTGATAATAAAAGTCATTTTAGAATTGAATTGAATAAAAGCGCTGGTCAGTTCACCTAAATGCAGACATTAAACTTTCTCTTTCACTGTACTTAATGTACAAATATTGTTACTAACTTTCACAATTTTAAAACATTAACAATCCTATCTTCATCGTAACTGATGTTATGTTAAAGGAACATTACCAGCATCTTACCATCTCTTTCACTTTGCATAGAAATGGACAGGAATCTAGGAGGAATACATACATGTACCATCTAGCAAGTCAGGAAGGAGGGGAGGACAAAAAAATACCTGCAATAAAAAGTAGGAATTGTGCTTCAGTAATTTGAAACAGATCTAAGAAATTGATGCTGCATCTTTAAATAACTCAAGAAATGTATTTTATCTTTAATTCCCCATTTTCCTATTCAGAACAAGTGCTGCCCAGGACTGGTTTTCGAGCGGATTCCTCTGGCAAGTATTCTTCAGCCTTCATTGTTCTGTAAACTAGTTGTCCTTCATTTTATGTTTTAGTTATTCTTCTTTCTTTAATCATTTCTCTAGATAATGGCCAGTCATGACTGCTCAGTCACCGTTTGATTTTTGTGAGCTTTGTGGGGTTACGGAACGCTAACTCTAAATCTTTTCATAATAGATCTATATTTTGAGCAAGGAAAAGTGTTTCTTTTTCCTCAGCCAGTCTTCATGTATGTTTCACAATGTTTTATGTGTACTTTCATACATTAGTGCTCACTCTAACATAAAAATGCATCTCTATACCTCACACCCAAATCTAAGCTCAAGAGATATTTTTGGTAAAATTGAAATAAATTCTATCTTGGTTTGCAATAGAACTGATACATTTTGCAGACCCACCCATTCCTTGCTCCCATTCATATATCCTGTTGTATAAAAACCTGAAAGAAAAATCTTTCAAAGCCAGACTTTTCAGGTGTTTGAATCAACATTGGTCTTGTAAAGTGGTGACGGACTTGTTTAAAAAACAGAAATATTTTATTTCCTGATGTTGTGAACTCTTATAGCAAGCATCCCATTCAAAAAGGCTGTTTTGACAATCCCATTAAAGTCTTTTCCAATCCTACACAGGTTGGACAGACATCTTTAGGTATGATACTGGGCCGGTTTTGCATACCCTAGTAGAGTTTATATCTTGAATAACTATTAGCACACAAATTCTTTTTCTTTTTTTTTTCTCTGCTTTACTATTTTTTGCACTGAAGTCTTCATTTTCCAACTTTTCCTCTCTATAAATATCAAGAGGAAGTACATATGTTTTTTAAAAAGCTGCTCATATTGGAAACCAGCATGAAAACCCATTAGAAACAGCATGGAAACCCATGACTGTTTTCAGGCTTTTCACATCTTACAAGAGCATCTGAAACTCAGATTAACAGTTATCTTAGATCTGTGTCAATAACAATTTATAATTCATAGTAATGATTTATATGAAACAAAAATCTTCACCATCATCAGCAAAGGAGTCCTAATTAATTTTTATTTTTAGTGGAATATTTGAGAACACCCAGAAAGACTGTAGAATTATTGCAACTGAGTTCTTCATCCTTATCTTAATTGCAATATAGAAGAATTCTAATAAAGAGTATTTCCCATCTCAACGTTTACAGCATCATCTCAACGACCAGGTTTATCACTATGAAAATCACAGCACTATAGTAGGGAAATGTAGCTGAGAGCTGTTAATCACATCTTCACCTATGAGATCTCACTATTTTTCAGTAACAATCTATACTGCTACCTTTACATTCCCTGTCATGCAGGAACCAGAAAACAGGATTTCACAATGCTTTTTATTGTACTTACTGTGCAGCAATGATCAGATCATAGCTTGTCCAATACCATTCTCAAATTCAAGGGGGAACCAGTTTGTTTTATCTCCTAGCAAAATAAATTGTTATTTGGAGGCTTTTTATCTTCTAGGCCAAATGATCAGTTAAGAAACTTTTCCTTTTGAGAAAAAGAAGCAGCGCAATGCTGTAACTATGAAAAAAACAATGAAGTTATGAACAGGCAAAGCTAAAGTTCTTTTTCTAATATAAGTGTGTAGAGAGGCAAGGGAGAGCAGGCAACAGTTATTCTTGTGTAAGATACCCATATTATGTGATCAGAAATATTGTCTTTAACCTGAAACTTTCCTTTCAGTGAAACTGGTAGGAGATGGAACGTTCAGGTGTATTAAATTGACTGAAAGGATAAGCAAACTGTGCAAAAGACTACACTAATTCAGCCTTGGCTCTGCTCCTTTGTCTGCAAACCTATTCATTTCTTCTTACTTAGCATGATCCACAAGGTGCCAATCTAGTTTACCAAGAGAAAAAAATGAAAAGTCACATTTTCCATAATGAAGTGATATTAACCAAGAGCAAGGCACAGGAGCATCATTTTTCTGTAAGTATAGGTAATTTTCTTTGTATGATCAACTGAAAATCTGCTCCAGCCAGAAAAGACGAATTTTAGTTTATCTAAAAATCCTTTGTGGGGGAAAAAAAAAGGACCACAATCTTAAAGAAGGAAGCACCAATGAAAGATGAAATGTAGTCACTTACAAGGGTAAGAATACTTTCAGGAATATTGAAACTACTGCCACATAATAGCAGGGGCTTTTAGTAAATCTACCAAGCATGAGGACCTGTAGCAGAACCACATTGTAGTGAACAACTTACCTGTCTTTCAAAAACAAGAGTGATCTCATCAGCAGCAAGTCTTTAGAAATTATTTTCAATTAAAGACTAACTGCTGACATGGGGATAAATTGGGATCTAATGCAAAAGGAGTTTGTTGATGCTGGACTAACCCATTAACTCATTTTTCACACCAAAAAAGCAATGTATGCTTAATCAATATAGGCTTTAACTAGACATTCTACAAAATGGCTGTTATAAGTGAAGCACTTCCAGGTTAGCCTGGAGAAGACAAGACATAAAGAGGAATGACTAAAAAGCAGATAAGTAGTTCTACTAAAAGAACCATTTCTGAAATGAAAGGGTAGTGTTAGTGGAGAGCCTTGCAGCAAGTCTTATGTTATTTTCATTAATAACCTAAGCTTAAAAGCCAAGGGTGGAAATCAGGTCCACATTCAGACATGTAATTCACATATCTATGGTGTAGTTGACTCCAGGCCAATGGAGACCACTCAGTGCAGCAAGTGATTGGTGTAGCATACCAAGTGTGAAAGCTGAAACATCCAGCAATAGCAGTGGAGAAAATGCTCTTAAGTGTAGTAGCAGTCCCTGGTGATAGTATGATATTACTGTGAAAGAATGAGCAAAATCATGGGGTGCAATCTATCAGTGAAAATTCAAAATGAGGCAGGTGACCTAGTGATAAAGGCCACAAACAAGCTCAGGTACCAGTTTCTTCTTTGTCTGTGTCTTTACTGGAAAGGTCTGTGTGCTGTTAGCTTGCAGAGGCTTGCAGTAACAGGGAGCTGGGCTAGGTGACCCAGGGATCCTTTCCAGTCCCATGTGTTGTTTGCTTAGTGAGATAAAAAAGAGCATTATATTTAAAAGCAACTTTCAGTGTCCTGGTAAGAGTTGGCAGAGGATGGGTTCCATAGGCTCCAGCTATTTGGAAAGGAAGGCTCTTCTGAGCAAGCATGATAGCACAGTCATTTAATCCCAAGACTTGCAAACTGCATTAGAGCTCATAGAAAAGTATGCCCATATACAGTAATTTTAGCCTAAACCTTTTCATGGTTAGCCTGGCTTACCTTTTCCATTCTAAACGTATAGAAAAATCAGCCTCTTTTAAAAAGACACTACCTTTGAGGAGTAGTACCTACTTTAGAGTCTGGTGTCAACATTGGTTTGAATCAGCTTTGTCAACATGCATGTTTGAGGGATGTTTTCATCTCTGTGTGCAAGACCATGTATTCTTCACAACCTGACATTCTTATACTTTCTTAGTACATATTCATTCATGTGTGTACAAATAAAGGTAATGCGTAGTTTGTGACGGGCTGCTGAAAACAGTGCCTTTGAGTGTTAGACCTGGGCTATAACCATCCTACTGTCTATCTGCAAAGCCCTCTCCCTAGTACTAAGCCCCATATTGTTACGCTTAGGCACAGCAAAATCAGGTAGAGATAACATATCACTTTCATCTTAAAATTCGTTTCCATCTTGTGACATTTAAGCAACCTTTGGATTAACATACTGTGCATGCAAAACCTTCGTATGTTCTTCTATTCACTGTTGAGACACTTATCAAATAAATTGAAAAAAGTCAGGATAATAACATCTTAGGATTGTTTGGGTTTGTATTCTAAATACATGAGAAGCAGCATGGCAGGGAAAGGTATTGCTTTTATTTTACCAATTGAAATATTTGTAATTTGGTCTCACTCATGCCATATACATTTACTGAAATAATGCACTATGCTGCTACCCAGAGCAGTCATAGTGTAGAGCCACTGCATATAATTCTTTGTCGCCGTCTTTGCACGACCTGACTGAAACTGAATCAGCTTTAATCCCAGACTAAACTGCTCAACTCAGCAGTTTGTGACGTGTCCTCTGACGGCTCCGGAGGGAATCTGTAAATGAGTTGCTAGTACTTTAGTACTTAGACTTATTGTTTAAGCCATCTATAGTCCCTCCCCTCCTGAGGAAACAAGCAGACACTATGAACAGTTTGCTGAAATAAACCTACTCATCCCTTTTTGTTTGTTGGAGTTGGCAACAAGCTTACACTGGCCAAAAGCTGTCGCAATTTATAGACCAGAGTGCAGTCTATATGAAAGACATTCCTGTTAACCACTGCCCTACTTTAGTTAATGGGCCTAAAGCATCTCTGAACATGCAGGCAAAGCAATAGTCAAAATAGAGAACTTCTTAGTCCTCTAGCTGCTTACAGTTTCACTTTAATTTTTAGTTAAGATTTCTCTTTTGTATTTTGAGGGCATCAAGACCCCCCCAAAATGGGCTCACGCAAATGAAGCTAAAGACACTCTTATAAGAAACTGACTTTTAAAACCCAGCATGTACCTGAACTGACATATTCCAGGGGAAAATATATGTGTACAGGCAAGTTATGCAGGCATACGGAAGCACAATTTTAATGTTTCATAAAGCTGTTGAGATTTTAATTGAGTAGCATTAAGGAGTTCAAGTTAATGATGTTAGCTTCCAATTTAGATTCAGTCTTATAATGATAGCTTTCGTCAAAACTCTTTATTGAAGGTATTACCTGGAAGTAGAGTGCTTAAAAGCTATGTTACATAAAAAGACATACTGCTTTATATCTGTATATGGAACTTAAATGGCCTGTAATGATTATTCATCTTTTGTAAGTTGGCTGATTCTTTTCCTGTGTATCTCTATCTCCCATTTCAGTTTATTTTCTTTAGGTTTTAATGAAGTGTAAGGAAAACAAAAATCACAGGTGGATGAACAGCAGTGTATTATGTAGTCAGTTGTAGGAAGAAGGCACCTTTATAACCTCTGTTATGGACAGACTTTTCCAGTACTGATCTGTGAATGTGTTCTTGCTTGGTTTAGTGTATTCTACTGAACATAATCATCCTCTGAGATATACCTACATTTTCAAGTCTTCTCCTTGTCTGTGTACAGCACATTGTGTCCCATTTGTTTCTACCAGTTCTAACCAGGATGCCATTAGTCATGTGCAGTGAACACAAGGTGGGAGGGAAGATGGTGCAAATTCTCAAGACAAAGCCAAAATGTTTTCTCAGTGGGATTTCCCTTTAAACCAGGTCCCGATTACAAGGAGCTGGATGTTCACCTTCGGAGAATGGAGTCTGGGTTTGGCTTCAGGATCCTGGGAGGAGATGAGCCTGGACAGCCTGTGAGTTACTTCTTCCTGGCTTTCCTTTTTATAACTAAAATCTGTGTAAAGGTCAGAAAAATGTTACTACATAGCTGAACACACATGAACACCATGTTAAGGCTGTAAGTAAAATGGCTTCTTTATTAATCAATAGAAAAAGACAGGACGCTCAGGTTGTCCTTATCTAGAAGATGCCACAGTTAATTAAATTAAAACCAGAAGAAATTAACTTAGAAACAGTGCATCACTCAGCCCTTTACTTCAGTGTGACATGGCATTTTTTAATCTTGACTTTCCAAAACTGAGTTTAAGCAGAAGATTTAAAAATCAAATTATGTACGACTATATATAACTGTGTTCAATGTAGACAGACTATATATACACATAGGTCAAAAGATACTGTTGAGAATGCAGTTTATTTCCAGAAGCACAGAAGGCCCTACCAGGAACAGTAGTCCATGTTCCAAGTTAGACAACAACATCATATGATGCATCAGGCATAAAAATGATAGCTTTATATCATTAGGAGGGACATATCCCTGTAACCAAATGAAAAGTAACAAAATGTTACAAAAAGTAAATAAAGTATAAAATAAAGCATATACACAAACTTTAAAAGGAATATGTACACATTTTGGTAAATTAGTGATAGATATAAATACTATAACTTTGAAAGAGAAGGCAGAATTAGTACTTCAGAATAACTTTGATGATGTAACTGTGGTTTGTCAGTGAGGACTAATGCCAAGTAAATAATGACATTTTATTATCACAACCTTATACCTAGTCCTGCGTTACCACATTTCTGAAATAATGTATAACTACTTGATAGGTATGTTCCATATTCAGATTCATGAGGAATAACCCAGTTGTCATTCAAGCATTAGCATTAACCAACATATGGCTGTGAGAAACAAAGTTCCTCTGTTTTAAATTGTCAACATCTGTCGAAGTACTGATAAATATTAATAGTTTACTGATGCCTCATGCAAAAAAGAAACAAATGCAATGTCTTCTAAGAAAGATACTTCAAGTGGTGATTGAAATGCAGAGGTCCTCTTTTACAATAAGTGTTTTGGGATGCATTTTGAAAGCTAAATAAGGCATATATTTTTGAAAGCTAAATAAGGTATAAATATTTTTTGAAAGCTAAATAAGGTATAACTTTACAGAAGGACTGTAAAACAATATAATTTCATCATCTACATATGCAGTGTGCCCTGAAGACCCTCTGACATCTAACTTTCTTCCATGAAGTATGTGCCAGCACACATAAAATGAGGCTACTGAGCTATCACGTGCACCTTCTCCAGCTAAGCATGTTCAGCATTTTCCTTTCAGGATGACCCAGTTAGTACAGATTCTCAAAGGTCGCCTATTGGGTGAAGCCAAAACAGAAATCTATAGGACCTAGAGGAAATGTCCCATTTTATCATTTTATCCTGCAAAAAATTGGCATTAGTGGAAGATTTGGAAATCTCCCCCTACCTGCTTTGGACAATAGTGACATTTCCAGCCTCTTAGGGAAGTGTCCCTGGCTACAGAGCTACTCAGTATTCTAGGAAAGCCTGCCTTGGTGTCTCCTTTAGGGCTTTTTTCATTACAAATTGATAATTAAGTAGGCACAGACTGGATGGCTGACTGGCTATGCAGTTTGGATGTTTATGACATTCTCATGGAGAAAAGTGCAGCTCAAATGCCTCATCTAGAAGCTCATTACTTATATAAAATGGAATGATTTCAACCTAAAGGACTGAGAGAAAACTGGTTTAGAATATCTGATTCTGATCGTTAAGAATACATGCTGGGAAACCTGAATTTATGTCTTCTGTCAACAACCCAATTGAGCAGGAACTTAGAAACGAGTTCTTCTGCCTCCCAGCTACGTGCATTATGCACTGAACTGTTACAGAGGAAGCAGCTCTTTCTAGTTTCTTTTCAGCAAAGGACTGGCCTGGCTTTACTGTGAAAGGTCAAAGAGTTGTAGCTGGCTTCCAAGTACAGAGATAAGCACCTTGCTGGTTTTGGATAGCAAGACCAAAAATGCTGCCTTCAGTGAGCCACCTTCTAAGATGCTTCTCTGTCCTGCTGGACAATTGCTCTCAGCCTGCTCTTAGCCCTAAGTTTGCTATCTCTGTTTCAGGGCTTGCAAATACAAGAATATTTTTTCCTGAGATACATTAATCGAACTGGGCTCTATGTCCCCACAAATAATGTCTCAAAGTCCTCCAGAATAAATAAGATCCTAGCTTGAGGCTGAAGACTGTATGAAGTGAAAAGGCACATGCTTAGACCTAAGTGTCGCAGTGCCAAACATCTCAGTTCTCTCTCCTTTGTTGCCCATTTACTTGTTATCACTGCTCAAATTCACCACAAAAAACCAAAACAAAACAAAACAAATCAAAACAAAACATAGATGTATTCCTCTTTTGTTAGTTTCCATCTATTTTTTTGTTCAAAATACAAGAATTATTAACTGTTTTCTCCACTGCTTCCCTGGTCCCACATGGACAGCCCACCTGCAGCCTGCCATTTCTTTCACCTCCAGAAAAAGAGAGGCTGTTTCTGCCTGTCCTCCAAACCCTTGCTTTTCATATGAAACAAGAACTGAGACACTTTGAAGTGTTTGTTTCAGTTCTCCTGCTGTGCAGCCACGTAGCACAGAACAAAAAGAAGCTTTTTTCTGCCTTTTGTCTTTGTGGTTCGGATTCTAAAGAGGGATATGGATTCTTCAGCATAAGGCAATAAATTTTTCAAAGCAGCCAAATCCACACACAGTTTTTTTAGAAGGAAAATACTGACACTATAGGGAGACTGTAGATTAGTTTACTTCTAGTTACATGAGCTACCTGGCACCTTAGATGTAGAAAAGGCTGCTGGACTACTCCACTTTCCATATTTGTAGGCATATATATGCTTTCCAAAGATTTTAATTTGTTGAGAGATTTCAAATACGAAGACTGTGGGTTGTGCCACTTCCAATCAGCTCTCAAATCTTATGTCGTACCATCACAGGTGTTTATCACATCTCCCAGTAACTTGTGTGAATCTGACTCTGTTAGAGTGAATTATATCACTGAGAGGTTGCAAATATGTTGAAACTGGAACTTTACTGAACTTGCAAATTGCTGTCCCAAAGCAGGGACGTATTTTGCCTACTTTGCACCGCTCAAACTCAGGATCATAGGAACATATACGTAATTGCAGGAAGAGTTTCACTTTTTCAGCACAGATTGATTCAGATTCTTCTCAAAAATGCCTGCAAGACAAATGTCTATAATCCTTTTATAATCAATGCTAAGAAACAGACATTTTTGAGGCATAACAGATGCCCATAGATCAAAACACTAAGGTACTGCAGACCATGACTTAGATATTCCTATTTTTTAACAGTGATTAGACAGAGTTCAGATGATTATCTTGGGTTTAGAAATCACAGACACTTAAAATTAGGTGAGGTGAATCAGACCTTTTAAATTTTACTATGTGCCTGTGAAGTTACTGTGTTATATTCAGAGAAACTGAAACACAGTCAAATAGTTACCAAGAATCACAAAGAAAGTTAGCATCAAAATAGATTGACATGTATGTGTTAATAGACCCAGGCTTCAATTTCATATTATGTTCTGTCACAATCTTTCTAATCAATCCCAGCATTTCTCACCTTTAATCTCAAGCAATTGGTGAAACTTTCCCTTTTCTATACAACACACTCTTTATTGCCATTGTCATCATCCTTTTCATCATACATTCAAAGCAATATCATGCCAGTGAGAAACTGCATTAGAGAGATACTATAATACTGATAAATAATTTTCTAGTTTGTGGTTTTTTTTGTAGAATTTATTATGGAAACTACTTAGCTGTGACATGAGCAGATATTGGATAAGAAACAAGTTCACAGAAAGACACAGAAAGGAAAAAGAAGGAAAATAATTATTCTTGCAGTTAAATATACCACATAACAGATATGGTGGCCATCATCTTTACAAACAGACCTAACTGAAGGTCCAAAGTAAGACATTGCTGCTTCTGTTAGGAGTCAGTTACACCACTGAGATAAGTAACACAATCACGCTGTGAATATGTGAAATATCAGCAATAATTAGTTAATAGTCAAAACCAGAAAGAATTTTTGCACTTTGATGTACATACTGATGGAGCTACATGCTATGATCTGTATTTATGTTTCTCCAGAGGTTTAAGGTGTACACATTGTTCCATACTTTGGCAGACAATTATAAAGAAACTGCAAGCACTCAGTAAAATCACAAGAAGGCAGTCCCTACAATATTCCAAGCTGCAGAGGGTTATCACCCACCTATTATTAGTTATAAGATAACCAGGAAAAAGTTCTTACTCAGATGACTGAATGCAAAGTTTTATGAATACTTTGTGGAGATCCAGCTAAATGTAGGTTTAGGCA
The DNA here is from genome assembly GCA_032466535.1 of Forpus xanthops. NCBI lineage: Eukaryota > Metazoa > Chordata > Aves > Psittaciformes > Psittacidae > Forpus > Forpus xanthops. Next base: position 12,144 of record JASSUY010030092.1, read on the forward strand.
GCATTTTTTCTAAGCCAGTAAAGGAGCATAAATCCATGATTCATAGTTGGATTTTGCACAAAGAATTTTCCAAAGCTTTGAGATATATTCTTTCACTATTCAAAGGACAGAATACAGAACCTGAAAGAATCTGTCTGGCAACTCAGCCTGGCACTGCTTAACAGGATCCCAAGAACACCAGAAAGTAGGAAAATGCTGCATCGTCTTCTCTCTTTGCTAAGTTTTGAAAGTGAAAGTGAGCCAAAGGGAGGCTAGAAGCTGGTGAAAATTCTCCTGGCTCCACATGAGGTTTCATTTAAACACTCTGCTGGGATACTTGCAACTCTGCAGCTAAGACCACAAAAAAACAGAAGACCACCTACATCCCTACCATATCTAGCCTTTGCAGTTCATCATGAAAAGCAAGACTTGATAGCTTTTATCTTTCATTATTTAAAAAGGATTGTCAAACGGCATGTCATATCCATCATTCTGTGCTCACTCGCACACTGAACAAGAGAAAGGAAAATTTGGAACACGCTCTGTGAATGCTTTAATATTCTTTCAAATAAAGCAGGTTTTGTTTGAATCAGTTTCAACTGTTCTAGCAGTTATTCCACAGGGGAAATACATGTCTTCTTCTATTAAATTATGTGAAATTTTATGCATAGAAAGTGGGGAAAGTCATTAAAAGGTTTTGAACAGATTTTTCACATGTTTATATGTCCCATACAAATTACATTTAAATATCAGTTTGGGAAAACAACATCTGCCCAGAGTAAGCTCACACTTTTCCCCTTTTTCCATTTTGTTAATCAACCACTACTTGAGCAATTGTTCATTATGAGTAACAATATTTAATATAGCACTTATTTTCCAAAGCAAACTCTGTGTAGTGGGGTCACTTCCACTACAGACCTCAATTGTATTACTCTGAGTGCTTAAATTATGCAGCAGCAAAGAAACTTCAGTAAGAAATATGCAGATTAACCCTTACATGGGATTAATATGTTTAACTCTTCTGCGTAATGTAGTTTATATAAAGTTAACACTCCTTATAGACAGATTGTCTTGACTGGAAGGTATCAGGTAGATCATCCTTAGATGAGGATTCTCAGGTGTAGCAAACCTACCCCAGTAGGAAACATCTTCTCACCAAAGTCAAGGTAGCATCTTCAGTCATACCTGCAAAGGACAAGCACAACTTTCAAACACACACGGACCTCTTCACCTGCACTGCACCACTAGCTTAATTTCGACAGAAAGGGAAAATCACTGCAGCATTCATGGCACTCAGTTGGAGACTCAGGGTATATATGACAGGATTTTGTTTTTTTACTGCCTAGATTCTTATCGGAGCAGTAATTGCCATGGGGTCAGCAGACCGAGATGGTCGCCTCCATCCTGGTGATGAGCTGGTGTATGTAGATGGGATTCCAGTGGCTGGCAAAACCCACCGATATGTGATTGATCTTATGCATAATGCTGCCCGAAACGGGCAAGTGAATCTTACTGTGAGGAGAAAGGTGCTACCCACAGGTGAGTGAAAGTTGCTGTTAAAAAAAATAGAGAAAATTAAAGTGAAAGTCAGTGTTTGTGTCATTTTGAAAACAGAATAATTGTAAATGTGTGTCCCTTCCTTCTATGATAAAAACATTATCGCTGAGTGTTGTTTCCTTTGGAAGTGGAAACAATATTGGCAACCCTAGTGTGGTGATCATGAGTGCTCTGGATTTGTTCCATGCTTTCTCGGTCTGTTCTGTCTCCTCTTGTCCAATTTTTGGGACAAAACATTCACCTAGGTTAATGCTGTTAAAGCTGGCTGTGTCAAAAAGCAATCAGAGAAAGGCTCAAAGTCTGTTAACTGTTTAGGGCAGGAACTCATTTCACTTTTGTATTTGTTAAAAGCCCATTTCTGGTCTCACTGATGTCATCTGGAATTTTCGCCCTGACGACAACTCAAGCTGGCTGAAAACCTTCTGTGTGGCACAAGTAGCTCTTAGGAACAGGGCGGAATCCTCTCTTCAAGTAGACACATTCAGTAAATAAACCTAAAATGTCATGGTTGAGGGTGAGGTGTCCTTCCCCATAGCAGAGGGGTTGGAACTAGATGACCTAAAAATGCTTTCCAACCCAAACCATTCAATGATCCTTTGAAGAATTTGAAGTATATGAAACCTTTAGACTAACTCGGTCTCAATTGTTGAAAATTACTCGAACCTGGCAAAAATGTGTGGCAGTATCTATTAAGGCTTTAATGGGAGAATTTGCTGCCGTTCCATTGCAACCTTTTCTTACCCAAGGAAAGAAGTTTATTTAAGAACTTTTCAAACATTTATGGTGGCAAGTACACTTCACTGAGGCACCAGAAATGAGCAAAACTACGTTCCCGAGCCTGTCCTGTCTTCTGCCTCTCCGTGCCCTAGATCCGTTGTCATTGCCTGCGCCGTTCATCCCCCTGCCAAAAAGCCGCCTTCCCACTCACCCCCGTCTTCGCAGTCCCCCTCCCACTGCGGCACAGCAGCGCCAGTCTCGCGGGACTGACTTTCTTCTATTACTGACTCCAGAGTCCTCCAGCCAGAAAGGTCCCCCTCCGCCGGGCGCAACACCCCCTCGCAGCTCCCCCAGCTCTAGGAAAATGGCCAATAACCAAGGTAATCCGCCGGGCGCTTGCGATTAGCACCTCTCCCAGGTCAGCCGCCTATACAGACTGCAGGCAAGATTAGCAAGAGGGTTAGCACAGAGTGGATGCCAGCTTTCACTGCTGCTTGTTTCATATGAAATGAAAGAGTCTATTAGACACTCTGGTTTCCTGGCACAGAAAGAGAAGCAAGCTGGCAAAACACCTGGAGTTATTCTTGGGCCTTGAGAGTGCCACACTGGGGAGTAGAGTGTGTAACTCATTAATGTTTAAGCATTTCAGGAGCTGAGCAGGATTTTAATTTGATATGCTACAACATAAGCTTTGGGGAAAAATTTTTTGAACGTCTGCTGTTTGGCAGGACTGATAGATGCTATACTGACACAGCAGGCCAACTGACTGTGTGAATTTCTCCACCAGCGTGAATGTGTACAACAGAAGGATCTCGGGCTTTCCTTACCTGCCTGATAACTGATGTACCTATCTCAGCCCTCACCTGGAATCGCCATTTTGCACAGATACTTACCTAGATCTGGAACAGAAAATCACCATTCACAAGCTCTGAGGGGAAAAAAAAAGTATTAGGAAAAGGTGGTATTTGGAACACCTCTGATTAAAATGCCATTTTCTTTTCACAGGCAGAAGCAAAATGTAGTACTTCTGATGAATAGCTATTGCACAGCTGACAATCAGTAGCCATTTACACTTTTCCTGCTTTATCTTTCTTTTCCTGTACTTAATGGCATTCAGTTGCATTCTTTTATGGCCAAGGTAGCTCTTGGTCACTCTTCAGGATAAGATAATTTCCTTTCTGTTGCAGCCATACTGACATAAACAATATTCAGCTTTCTGAAACATGACAGACAGAAAATGAGATCTCTCTTGTCACTGGCTATGGCACTTAGTTGCAGATTTGGTTCAATAACTCTTGCAGATTTTCATTTCTAATGCAGGAGTATAATAATTGTTTGGTTTTCTTCCTCTTTATTCTCTCTAATCATTTTATTTCATAGTTGCAGAAGGACTGCTAAAGGACACACCTAACTGGGAAAACAACAGCTAGTCCTTGGATGATGTTTATGTTATTAATATATACACACTGAAGGTCTAATTTGCAAGCTCTCTTCCTAGGATGTATGTGTGTATGCGTAAGCGCTTCACATGTTTAGTAGATGGCTGCCACTCTCATTGCTCCAAACAGAAAACTTACATTCATCTGATTAGTTCTGCATTAAAACTGTCAATACATGCTGAATCATGTAAAAAGCTTAGGTCTGTGAGGAATATAAGTCTTTTTTCTCATGTGGAAGTGTATCTTTACTGTTTTGAATTGCCAAAATATTTGTACTGAAAAAAGGTGTGTAATCCCACAAGATTTAACTTGTTCCATGTTCCCGTTACTACAAAACAATACTGAAGTGTGGATGGACTCCATTTTCACTTCTGCCCTTATGAACTTGCCACACAAGAGCATCTTCAAAGCCTTTAAATGACTACCTCTTCTGTCATGACCCCCACAGAAAAACTATTTGTGATTATTTTTCATTGTGCAACTGCTCAGTTCCATGAACATCTTTTGAGCATGCAAATCAACTTGTAATAGGGACATTATGCAGCTAATCCTGATTACTCTATGTTAGCTGCCTGCTTAAATTCTTTTAGTCCTAACACAGATAATTTTATATTGGATTAGACAGTCACATTTTCCTCTTCATGACAGATCAACCATCAGACAAGGGAGTACTGCTTGCTAATGGTTTTGCAATCCAGGTAGCAAGTGTTTCTTACTTTCCTTTCTTCTCTTGTAGATAGCTTAGCAGTGAGTGTTCATGCTTACTTAATCTGATTAGTCTTCAATGTTTTGCATAATTGTGTAGATTCTTGTCTCTCTGCATCTATTACAGCTCCTAGTTTAATACTCATAGTAGTCTAGGCTATAGACAGTCAACTGTATTCATTTTGCATTAGCAAATGTACTGTAAGGCATCGGGCCACTGAGCAAGTCAGACCCTAATACTGGTGTGATTTATGTTGTAGGAGAACCATGCCCAGAAAATGGCAGAAGCCCAGGCTCGGTGTCTACGCACCACAGTTCTCCAAGAAGTGACTACACTACTTATGCTAACAGTAATCATGCTGTCTCTAGTAGCAATGCTACACCCCCCGAGGGCTTCACTTCTCACAGCCTGCAAACCAGTGATGTGGTGATCCATCGCAAGGAGAATGAAGGCTTTGGCTTTGTTATCATCAGTTCCCTGAACAGGCCTGAATCTGGGTCCACAATAAGTAAGTAAATCGCATTTTTCAGTTTATATTTTTCCAAGTTTGCCCAAAATTAATCTGCTAATTAATCACTGCAGAGATTAAAACTGAAGAGACTCTTAAGGGTGTTTCCCGGATTATGGTTTACTTGTGTGTTGTGTCTTGGACAAAACCAAAGGTTATTCTGGCCTCTGAGGCTCTGTGCTTCAGATACTTACTTGGTACGTTATGACGACCATGAAGTAGATTTTGTGTTCCTATATCCCAAAGAGGCGCTACAAGTAACCAATAGGGTTATGTGAAAAAATTATTCCCCATATACAGCTGAATTATACTTTTTCTCAATATTATTTTAAATCAAGATGAATTTCAGGAAGTTGAAATAAAAGCTTAGATCACAGCAAGCCCCATAACACCAGCTGTCCAGTTAGGGCATTGCAGAAGCAACTGGAAAACAGGAAAGCTGGTTAGACACAATTGCAGATAGGCTGATTTTTCAACTACCTGCAGTAGTGTAAAAGGTACAATTGAGTACAGTGAGTTCATGTATATAGTGGCAGGATCTGTCCTGAATTATTACAGCTCACTTTCTGTCCAGAAAATAATATTTGCTGGGGCTCAAATTTAATGCTCTAAAAAGAGACATCTAGAGTCATTTGCGATGTCATAGGTATACCTATGGAGAGGTCAGGCAGATGTGACATAGGACCTGCAGGAGTCTTATGTCCTTTGGTAGTGGCTGCTGGAGGCACAGGGCTTCCTTTGTATATTTGAAATGGCATTTAACCAACTGAAGGTTAAGCCCATTGGAAGGAGGAAGCATCAAAGGCATTCTACTGGGAGACATCCACATCTCCCACCAAGTCCCTCTGAAACTGTGAATGCTAATGGAAAAATGCTAACTACTGAAAACCCAAGACAAGTGAGAGCATTTACCATTTTGCAACTTCCAGCCTAATGCAACGTGTTTTGAAGGAACTAGTTTTGAAGGAACTAGTCTTTTGCCCAAAACTGGTTCCTGAAGAAATAATACCACAAATTCAACTCTTAGGGCCAAATTTCACTCTTTTAAAGTCATAACAAACACAACTGAGTGAGTACTGAAAAGCTATATCTTACAACAGCAAGCAATCTCAGAAAAGTTCTTTGCAGTATTTCATGATCATGCACTTATTCAATGAGTTGCTTTTCTTATTACCTCAGCAGAATTTTAGAATTCCACAATTGACAGAATCAATATTATGACAAAACCATGGATAATTAGTCTCTTGGGACTCTGAATTTTCACTTTATTGAATACAGTAGCCAACTGGAGGTTCTTTGCAGAAGATCAGACAAGAAAAATAAATCCATAGAGGACATTGGGGTTCATACATATTCATCAGTTAAGTCAGCCACGAATTTCTTGACAAAATTATTTTACATATTCAATTTGTGGTTGGGAGAGGTGGAGAGGGAAAGAGGAGAGGAAGAGGAAGAGAAAATGCCCAACCAACTAGAAATTCTGTGACTGGAGTATTCTGATGAAGATAACAGAACCAGGTTCAAGATCCTACTTTGCTGCCTATACTCTTAACATGTTCCAGTGGTACTTTCCTTTCTCCCCAAACAATTATACAGGTAGCCACTGTTGAACCTCAGTTGAATATCTCCAATAGTAAAGCGAAATGACAGTCTGCTGTGGAAATGACAAGTGAATTCATTCAAATAATAATTGCATTGAATTTCAGTGATCCAAAGAGCACCCAAATCCTAAGTTTAGAAGAGCAGCAATGAACAAAAACATGACATTTGCTGTAGACAGTGACAGAACAGAGAAGAAAATACCCTTTCTATGTGAATTCTGTTGCAAAACTGTAGTAGAAAAAATAAGCTGAAAATTACATAATCTGTCATCAGTAATAAAAACAGTCTGAAAATCACTGACTATTTTTAGTTTAAGAGAGGTTAATTTTCTTTACTTGATATTATTTTGACGAATTAATTTAGGCTGAATTAATGGGAGCACAGCAAGTAGACTGAGGGGAAATTATTATCCCCCTTTACTCAGCACTTCATTAGGACACATCTAGAATACAGTGTTCAATTTTTAGGCCTTTTGGTAGGAGATAGAACAGAAAAACAGCAGCAGCAGCCACTGAGACCTCCTGAGATCTGTTCCAGCTTGAAATAACCTGAAATCTTTTGATTAAAATGCACAGTCAGGGATAGAAAGCATATTAACAGTAGGAAAGTATCAACCAGGTATAGAAGGTATAATGTCCAGTATATATCTTATATCAATATTGAAATATAGATCTGCATGACATCATGTCAAGCGCCTTGTAGGCACTCACTTCATAGAAATAGTATGTTAATTTGGTGAAATGTTGCACTATAGTTCCAGTGTTTCTGGTTTCTAAGTCAGTGATCTTATTGCTTGCTTATATATCCCCACATGGCACAGAATGCTACTGTGCAGACATACCCTAATCATAGCAGTTAAATGTTAATGTTGTAATTGCAAAGCAACTCTCAAAGTATCAAAATGGGCAAAATAGGTCAGAAAAGGGAATCTCTTGTAGTACCAGACACTACTAGGACTAGCATAGCCTAAGAAGTTGTCTCACTGGGAGGATCCTCAGGGCAAAGTGAAAAAGAGTTCCTTTGATTTAAGACTGTTTATTTTGATAACTCTATTCCCTTCTCTACTTTCTTGTAAAACCAAAAGACTTGAAGACTTGCAAATGTAATCATCACTTCTACTCAAGAAGGCAATTATTCATGCACTGAAAGTATTTTTCTTCTTCTTGAAATTACACTTATAAACTATGTTTTACAGCCCAACAAATTACAATAGCTCTTACTGAGTACATGAGTGTGAACCTTGTGTCACTAACTGCTCCTGCTTCAAGCACTGGTAAAACTGTAGTCTTTCCAATAGAGTTGCTACTAGTCTCAGTGCCACAGGTTCATGGATTTGCTGCTTTGCAGGTGACCTGAAGCTCAAGGGGTTACAGACAAGCTCACCTTCTGTTTGCCAAGAGAGTTAAAACTAGCTCTGACTGTGAAACTGTAGGACAATCCCATGAAGTTAAAGTAGCAGTGCTCCGAGTCTCATACGCCGTTCCCACACAGCCTTCATGCTCTCTCTGACCTGCAAAAGGGCTACAAAAACCTCAGAAGCAACCAGAATGAAGGATGTCATTGTGTTGCAAGAAGCTTAAGGTCTTGATCAACTTTTCTCCCTATACACTTTGCAAGGGGTTTGTTGCTACTATTGATTTACAGACTTTGCCTTGTGGGAATTTTCAAAATACAAAGCACGTTTTTTTACCCTTGATCCAGGCACAGCGAGGGCAGGCTACAGCTGTAATCAGGGAATACAATATGTTTTCACATATTGTGATAGGCAGCACTGTAGTAGCTGTCATTTTGTTAACTTACTGTTAAGTGGTTTGGAGCCTGCCTTTAGATCTGGATGTAGTTTTTACCTACTGGTACTTGCTTAAACATCCAGTTCTTGTGGCACTTTTCTTTTCCTGTGTTCTGTAACAGTAGAAAAGACTCCTCTTAGTCAAAGCATTGCTTGGGATTTTCTCTAATCCTGCACAGGGGATTATCTTGCACCAAACTGCAGTGCTGCTGTGGGGAAGATCTGGAGTGCAAAACGAATGTAAAGGATTGAATAAAAAGATTTCACAGGGCAAAGCAGGGGCATAGACAAGGTCAGCCATGCTATCAAAGAAGATAAAGTGGATACATAAAGAACTGTGCTTGAGTGGTATATCCAGAAGCAAGCTGTTTTGGCTAGCGAAGAGCACAGAGGATCTTAGAGTGCTGAGATTAAGAAAAGAAAATACCCCTGCCCAGGCTCCTGACCTGTTACTAATGAAACGATTAACTTCAACTGCTCCTAAAACATATCATGTTTTCTTCCAGGCCTCATCCCTAAATTAAAAGGTGCTTTTGACTCTTGTCCCCTCTCCAGACAGGCCATCTAAATTTGACTTTACTCTGTGCTTTCTTTTGCTATGAAGGCTATGCACAGTTTATCAGAATTTTGTCACCTCCAGTGGGATTTCTCTTGAGGACTCAGTGTCATGTTCCCAACAGAATGCTTGGAATCTGACTCTAGTCTTTCACTTTTAGTATGGGGTGAATCTGGACTGACGTAACATCACAGTTCTATGAAGAACTGATTTGCCCACCAAATTAACGAAGATCTTTTAGATGCCAGTTTTCAGTTGCGGAGTTAAGTGGCTAGACTGAGCAAACTACAGCCTATTTATGAAGTCCCGTCCTGAGGAATACCTTCATGCTTCCCCCAGTAAAAATACTTGCATGATGTGTGGTTCTATGAGGAAGGACTCCTCCTAAGGCTGTCTACTCCAAGTCCCCAACACATGAGGGTATGGAGATGCAGCAGTGCCTACGGTGATGTTGTCTTACTGATAGTGTTGTGCCATATTACAGCTATAATAATGAAGTTGAGTTAATTAATCTACCCTGTGAATTACATTTAGAATAATACTAAATAGTGTGTGTCCTCTGTGGTAAAACTCCATTCTTTGGGAGCTTTTAAGGGTATCAAGTTCATTTTCTGCATCTCATAGAAAAACTCTCGCACCCAGCTGGAAATGGCCAAAGGAGATTTCTAGATGAATTTGTCCCAGACCTTTATGGAGTACACTTGTCCCTGCCTACTTCATATCTTCCTGCTGCTTTTACTTCATGTGTTTGGGACGAAGCTGCCTCAAAGAGAAGAATTTGTGATCCTTTATAAATATCTTAACACCCTAATTTCTGTAGAAAGAAACCATGTGTCGTAAACAGATCTTGTTACTGGCAACTTCCAGGGAAACTGGAGAATTGGCAATATTTCTATGAATTTTACTATAGCCGGTACTGTCAATTAGCACAGTTATAAGGTGCATTCTTGTTATGATCTTCCTCCTGCTTAGCAGAAGAGGAGCTGTAGATTTAATTTACCCCTACACTGCATATGCCAGTGACTGCTGGATATTTAAAACATGATAAAACGGAGTGTAATGAAAGAAGATTCATTTCTTAAAAGATGCAGTCTTAAATAAAAACCGTAACTCCAAGATAAGCCTCTGCTGACTGCAGAAAATAGCACTGTGAAGTAAGTCCCATTAAGTCCCAGAGTTTTTTTGAACTCCTTTCAGTTTAGAGATAAAAAACGGATTATTGATCAATGATAACTGTGGTTTGAGACAGTTATTTGTGCTGCAATTTTATTTGTGTTTCTTCCTGGGTGAGATGGTGCCTGGGGACACAATTTTCTATGACCAATTCTGCAAATGCTAAAGAAAACAGAGCTTTGGAAATTAAGATATCTGTCTACTCCACCTTGGACACCTTTGGAGCACAGCAGTGAAAACCCACCTGCAGTGTGAGTTCCCTGTGGAAGGGGCTTGCAACCTGTGAGCAAAGAATTTGGTTTCTCATTTCTGCTTAGCTTTTACATGCGGGTTTGAGCTGTTGTTCTGCCTCTTCAGCTACAAAAACTAACTTACTAAGCTTGTTTAACTGATAGTACCATTTGGAGCTAAAAGAAACTGCTACATGATTTAGTTTTGCAAATCAATATATGTAATTAATACTAGTGAAATAACCTAGAGAAGAGAAAGAAACTTTTGGTATCACTGAAAATACCTTGCATTTACAGGAGTGAAATAGTCAGTTAGCTATTTGATGGGGTTTGGAAAATAGTGCATGGACATAAATAAAAAACTCCCCTCTCCAGATGACTTGTTCTCCAGCCTGTTTCTGAATAGATCACTTGGATGTAGTGGTGCTGCTCTTGTGTTTTCGAAGAACAAACTCTGCAAGTTTTCTTAGCGCAAACCTGGGAAGGGGATCAAGGTTTTCCTAATGCTTCCACAGGGCTCATTTTGCTTTCACAAGAAGCTTGAGTAAAAGTATGTAAGTTCCATTAATTTTATTTCGAACTTCAGATTGCTAAAATATGTGCACACCTATCTTCATATGCCTGTGCTATGCAAGCAAATATGCTGTGGTACCAGCATGCAATGGGATATTTTAACTCGTAGGTTCATTAACCTTATAAACAAAAGGCATTACTGTCAACTGCAATCATGCAGCAAGCTGCAGATTTCTGTTTTCCAAATGAGTGTCACATAAAATAGCCCATCAGTTTCAGGAAAATATTTTATCTTGATTCTAGTATTAGCCTTCATGGAAAGTCAACCATACTTAAGCTCCCAAATTTTATATTATTCAATAGAAAAGAAATTATGGATGTTTGCATTTAATATATTCGCCCAATTAAAATCTGATATGCTGGAGCCTGCTGGTTAAATGAAAACTCTTGTACCTTTTGAGAATTGAGGCTGTAATACATATTCATATGATCAGCTGTATAACATTGAATAGGACAGCTGACTGGGGAAGCTTCATTTATTTGGTTTACTATCTATATCCATTAACATTAGAAAAGATTGGAAGAATTTATCTGCCATGGGGTTTAAAGGAGTTGGAGCAATCCCAGGCACAGCTACAGGTTGGGCAGAGAAGAGATTCAGAGCAGCCCTGTGGAGGAGGACTTGGGGGTGT